>JANIJG010014892.1:0-52286 GCA_024611175.1 Megaceryle torquata
ATAATAACAGATTTTTTTTCTTTTAATTAAAAATATATAAATAGAGAGAAAATTATGACTAAATTTTTAATCCCAGACTCAGTATTTTGAAATTAATTTGAATTTAGGAATCATCTTTTTTTTTTTTTCCCAGTGTCTACTAACATGTCTGAAAATAGTCCTCCTTATTTAAATAAGGCAGTGAAAAAAAACCACCCCCCCAAAAAAACCCAAACCCACCAACCAAAAAAAAACCCCAAACAAACAAAAAAAAAACCAAACACAAACCAAACCCAAAAAACCCCACCAAAACCAAAACAAAAAAACCACACCAAAACCAAAACCCCAAACAAACACAACCAAAAAGAAACCGACATTTTCTGGAAAAGCTTTGTTTGTGAAACTTTCTTTGATCAAAATTCCCATCTGGTATATGGCTAACATAGCGTAAGATGGGTTACCGTATCTGTGGTGTTCTCTGTCCCTGCAGATGGGGTGCTACTGATCTTCAGAGTAAGTCCAGTGCTTCCCTAGGATTGTGAATACCAATCTATGGCATGTGCAGAGTATGCCAGGACTTTTAAAAAGTACCTCTATTCATTAAATGTACACTACTTAGATCACATACACCAAAAACATGGGAGCCCTAGGCTGGGTCCATAGTATCATAGAATCATAGAATACCAGGTTGGAAGGGACTGCAAGAGTCATCTAGTCCAATCTTTTAAGGTAAACTATATATATATGTAGTTTAAATGAGATGGCCCAGCAGTGTCAAGCAGAGTCTTAAAACTATCCAGTGTATGGGAACCCACCACTTCCCTTGAGAGATGATTCCAATGGCTGATTGTTCTCATGCTGAAAAATTTTCTTCTGGAGTCCAATTGGAATCTCCCCAGGGGTAACTTGTACACATAACCCCTTCTCTTTTCCATGTGACTCCTTGTAAAAAGGGAGTCTCCATCTTCTTGGTAGCCATCTTTTCAGTACTGGTACAGGGTAATAAGGTCTCCCCTAAGCCTTCTTTTCTCAAGGCTGAACAAGCCCAGTTTTCTCAGCCTTTCTTCATATGGCAGGTTTTCCAGTCCTCTGATCATCCTCATGGCCCTTCTCTGGACCCTTTCCAGCCTGTCCACATATTTTTTTTTGTAGTGAGGACCAAAACTGAACGCAGTACTCAAAGTGTGATCTCACCAGCACTGAGTGGGATAATGACTTCTTCTAATCTCTTCTGGTGATGCCCTTGTTAATGCAACCCAGTATCCTGTTGGCTTGCTTTGCTCTAGCAGCAGACTGTTCGCTCATGTTGAGCTTGTTGTCCACCAAGACCCCCAGGTCCCTTTCCACAGGGGTGCTCTCCAGCCAGGTGTATCCCAGTCTCAGCTGCATGCCTGGGTTATGTATTCCCAGGTGCAAGACCCTACACTTCTCTCTGCTGTACCTTATAAGGTTCCTGCTAGCCTACTGCTCCAGCTTGTCCAGGTTTTCTTGGGGGGTAGTTCTCCCTTCTGGAGCATCAACTTCCCTGCAAAATTTGGTGTCATCTGCAAACCTCATCAGGGTGCTTTTGATCCCAACATCCAAATCACTTATGATGGTGTTAAACAGATGGGCCCAATACTGATCCCTGGGGGACCCCACTTGTGACTAGTTGCCAGTTTGAGAAAGAACTATTGACTACCACCCTCTGGGTACGTCTTCAACCAGTTCCCTACCCATAGCAGTTCCACTTGCAGAGGCATCGCTGGTTATTCTTTATCTTTGTGCCTCTTTGCTCCTGTATGAAGCTCTGTTGGCACACATTCTCACATCAATGTGTTAAATGAATGAAACATTAAAAAATGCGCAAATTAATGATCCTTGTAGCAAATTAATTAATGCAAATAAATGCAAATTCAATGCATTATCCTGGCATGGCATGCTAATGAGAAAACAAGTAATTTACTCAATCAAGGAAATATGCAAATAAAAAACATCCTTTTCTAAGGTGCTTTGATGCAAAAGTCTAAAAGAAATTAAATACTTCAACTGTATTTTGGGGGCATAAATTAGTAGCTACATAGTTTGCTATAATAATATTCTACCTTGGTTTTTTGTTCCTTAGAAACTTGGCAACGGAAGTACAACAAAATGCATTTTCTACTTAGAAATGCTGCAGAAAGGTATTTTTCACACTAATATGAAGTTTGAAACTTACCACAGGAAAAAACCTAAACAACTAAATTGTGCTCTCAGGATACTGTGCTGAGGGTAATTCTGGAATGTTAATCTTATCTAATGCCAAATGGTACAACCAAGCAGTTTGTAATTCTCAAAAGATAACAAACAGCTCATCCTTCTAAGACCTGCTGTTGCAAACAATATTTGCCTTTTTCAGTGTGTGCATCTGAGAACCAGCACTACAGGCCAAGAATCAGATGACAAATCGCTACAGAAGATCTACTGCCTCCACGGAAATCACTGTGTAGATGTTTTTGTGGAGTATTAGCACGTATTATTAAACAGACCACATACCGAGGAGGGTCATAGCCCAGTAAAAAGTACTGGTCATCACCTGCAGTAAGAAACAGGATCAAGTGATGTAATCAGTTTCAGAATTAATTGCTGAAATACCAAGACTGACTGCAGCAAGACACCAACATTGTTAAATACCACTGAGCACAGCTGCTGTATAGAAGAGATAAGAACAACACTAGATACTATTCCTTTCTGAAGAGGAAGATTCAGGTTAGGGACTAAAAGGTACCAAAAATTTCTGCTCCTTTGAGCTTTTCACTGTTATCTGTTAATCCCCTTCTCTGAACAATTTGGGATACACTAATTACTTTGTAAAACATTTTAAAAGTATCCAGCTGAATATTTTACCATTGCTGTTAAATTGCATTCTAGTCTTCTGCATCTAAAGAAGCAGAACCAAATATTTCCATGTCAAGAAGTGGACAAGCAGCTTGCTGGCAAAGACTGTGCCTTTCCATTAGTCTGATAAGTTGCAAACCAGCAAAATTACACCACACTCAGGTGTTAAACAGTGAAGTTCAATCGGTAGCTGTGAAATACTTAACCCAAATACTTTTCTCTGACTGTATTTTTAAATTAATGGAAATGAAATTACTACTTTTAAAAGAAAATAATATGCTTCCTAGTAGATGAACAGTCACTCACTGGGCTTTGTTACATGGACTGTTACCGTCTCAAGATCTATACTGCTGTCTCCACAAACCTGTAACTATGCCAAAATACATAGCATTTGCTCTATAGTTATCTGGCAAAAGTAAAGATTTTTAAGCAGAGAAGTGAACGTAGTGGTGAAGGAATATTCACAAACTTAAAATTATGTATGTGTCTAAGTAACAGCAGAATAGAAGCCTGAATTTTCCTCTCCTTCTGTGTCTCAAAGGAGACTTTGTATTCTTTGCAAGTTCAACTTCCTGATTTTTATTACTGCTTGGTATTTCCTAGAGATTTAAACAAATGAGCATTGCTATCTATAGCACTTTCCATTTAGTAGAAGGATTCATAATTTGCATTTGGAATCGTCTTATTTCATTCACTTGAAACAACACAGTGTAACTGAGGTTTCTGCACCCTGACATTTTGTCAGGTTAAATAAATATTCTATTTTTGGTGGACAAATGGAGGAATGCTCAAAGACTGTGCTTATTAATGTAGTTTCATTACTTGCCACCATAATTATTTATGCTGTATCTACACCAGCACATTTCTTTCTCTTCATTGGTACCTTCTCCCCATCAAAACTAAAAGTAAAGGGCTGGAGGGGGCTCTTTTTAGGTAGAATAACTTGAAGATACAGCCACATTGCACATTTTGCAAGGTCAAGGGAGAAAGATAATGGAAAAAATAGTCAAGCATTTTAAAGCTGGCACAATTCTATAAAAAGGACGGTGAATTCATGGAGGGAAGGAGATGAACATGCTGTTCACCTGTGGCTCTGCAGTATAATTTTCATATCAAGTGTTAATGACAGGTAGCCTCCCTAGAGATTTATTCATTCATTTTCTTCCAGATACAGCATATTAGCCGAAGACTTTTCTGCACAGCCACATTGCCATGATGTGAATTACAATTAACGCTAAGCAGCCAGGGGTTGTTTGTTAGATTATTAGAGCCAGCTAAGCTGAATGACTCATTCTATGCTATTTACAGAAAGAAGGTGAGCAATTCATCACAGACAGATGTTAATGATAGGCTACCTGGATCCCTATAGAGGAACGTCGACTCTTAAGAAACTCCTCTGCTTTTGTCACTAAAATGGCCTTGTCACTGGTTCGTATCGAGGTGCTCTGGCTCTCGGATGCATGGCGCTGTGCAGCCGCAGTTTCCAAGGCCAGATTCATTGCCTTGTTACTGTCCAAACTGTCGGTGGAGTTGTACATCCCTCGCCCGTCCTGCGGCCACGGGGAAATCCTCTGAGTCCGGCTGTCGTGATATGCATCCTGGGTGGATTCTGTGCTGCTCTGTGCCGTGACTGAGATCAGTGGCTTGGAAGTGGTACGTGGGGGTACTGGTGGAGGTGTTTTTTTGTAACTTGTGTAAGTTACAGCTGTGGAAAGAATTAAAAACAAATAAGGAAAAGTCACGATTAATCTGATGTAATCTTCACAACAGAAATCCCTTAACATTAAGATTAGGCTACTTAAAAGTAAAAAATGGTGCAATGTTGAGCTCTTTGAGGACCTCACTATTAGCTGAAAGGGTCTCTTAGAGTCAGGTGGGGATCCACAGCAACATTTTGTTTCAACCAAGATGCAAGAGGTGGAAATTGTAGTCCCAGGTTACAATGAAGATGAAAGAGAGTTATTTAGGATTTGTGTGTGTTAACACTTGTGCTGCGTATGTACACACTGGGGCTTCTGAGATTGTTCCTGCATGGTGTAAAGTTGATAAGAGAAATAAAGGAAGACTTTTTCATATCCTCTTATACTGGATGGCATAAGGCAAGATGAGCTACCTACACAAGAAGCATATGGTTTTGAAATATCCACAATACAGTTAATAAAAGGAAATTCCAGGTATGTAAAAAATGTTACAATAAATGCAACATTACTAGATACTTGGACAACAGGCAAAAACTACAGTACCAAAACCAGTGATTTTTTTATTTATCTATCTGCAGCAAATTTTAGAACATACATTGAAGGGGGATATACTTAAATGCAGAGACTATGGAAATATAGATGTAAAATTTGGTCTGAAACACTGGGAGAACTGGATATACATGAGCAGAACTCAAACTTCTAGTCTGATGAGTAGAGCAAGTCTGAGGCTGGCTTAACATAGATTCTGTCTTGCAGCAAAAGGCTCTATAAAACATCCAAGAAAGCTTTACAGATGCAGAATTGCGCCAATATTGCCTCCTTACAAAATTTTAGACATTTCATAGAGATAGATATTTGGCCATTAATAATACAAAGCTGAATTTTCTAATTGTCTAAGATCAAACTTTTAGTACCCAGAAGAGGATTTCTGTTATGGAAGGGTTTTTTTCCTCAAAGAACATATAATCACAATTAATAAAATTAGCAATTGATACAAAAATGCATCTTGATAATTTTTTCCATATTTCTGTACAAGAAAATCAAGTCCATTTAATTTCTTGTATAATTTCAGGAAGCTAAAGAAAATTATTGTGTTTCCCCATATCAAAAATACTGACATAGCATAACATATACATGCAGAAATCAGGATAATTGATGACTTAAGGAAAAGTTATGTCTTTTTTTTTCTGATGTTGTTAAATGCATTGGATATTGCAGCAGTGACTCAGGAAACCTTGGAATTAGAGTTACTTGACACCAAGGAGGATTCTACAAGAGTTCCTCTTCTCATTATATGGGCCGATGAACAATGAAGTCAGAGAGAGTGACTCTCCCATTGTGCTTTTTGATATGAGGCTACGTTTCAGCTCTCTGGAGAGAAGACATCAGTTTAGGAATTTGCTTATACCTGGGACTGCTGAGCCTGTATCACCACAATAGCCTATGGGAAAAGTGAGCCTAGACATGACCACTCGTAAATTTTGACTCTTGAAAATCATAAATAAAAGGGTGATCATAAATAAAAAAGAGCGATGCAGAGGTAGGAAGTGAAAACCTTCATCTGAGGCATGTTTTGAATTACTACTAATGCTGCTCAGTTCTGGTAGAGATTTAAAGAGAGTCTCGCTCTGAGCTAAATTGCTCTAACACAGTGAATCACATGAAAACATGCTCTTCACATTCTGAGACTGTGCTTTTTTTGAAGTGACATTTTGTTGTCCTCTCACCAATCTTATCTGCTGTCAGGTTATTAACCAGCAGTTAAGAAGAAAAACCCAATATTTTTTTTCAGGTGCTTTAGGGAATACAGAAAGTTCATGAGAGAAGGGAGAGGCTGTAAAGCCTGGAAATTAAGACAGTGTCTTATGAGCCCAAGGATGGCTCAAAGGAATGTCTACTCTAAGAGCTGTCATAATACTTCTCCCCACCTTCCTCCTGCAAATATAGATGCAAGTGATCAAAGTGCTAGGAAACATCAGAAATAGAGACAATATGGTGAAATAAGGTGAGTGAAAGTCAGAATCAGAAGCTATTTTCACCTATAACATTAAACAGGTTATCACTAATTTACTGGTTTTTACTGTCTGTCTTCATGCAAAAGAACAGCAGTGAATAATGAAACATATGGTAAATGTGATAATGAAACATCACAAGTAAGTATATCCCTAGTACTTAGGCAGCAGATCACTTCTCTGTCTAATGAATATAAATGTTAAACTTCTGTTGCAACCCTTCATAGCTAACTTAATCTTCATTTGCATTTCTAAAAAAGCAAAATTTTTCTCATGGCAAAACCAAAACAGCCACTTGCTTTTTTGTTTATTTTTTTTTCTCCCTAGGATTGAATATTTTGTTTTGGAAATTTCTAACTGTTTCAACGGAGTGACATGTCTCCAAGCCATCAAGTATTACAGTTACTGCAGTATTCTGGCAGGAATTTGATCATCAGCACTAAACAGGAATTAAAAAACCTACAGATGTTCAACAAGGAGAATAAACCAGGAGAAAGACTGAAAGTTCACAAGAAACTGGCTATATATTTACAGTGAAATATGTCAGGAAGAAATCCAATTAATTTCTAAGCTCTAGTCACAGAGATCAAATATTGAACAGTAATAAAAAAAAATCCATCTCTACATAGTTAATGAGTTCTTATCTGGAACAACAGTTTCAGAGCCACAGCAATATGAGACTGATTGGAGACTGTAACAAAATCAGGTAAGAGGATGGAGGTGTGAGTTTGTGAGGTAAACCTTGCTACCAAGTTCTATTTGCTTTAATCACTCAAGGGGTTCTAGTGAAGTAAATGGGATAAGTTAGATCACAGATTTGACCAAGACTTGTCTTAGATAAACTTGGTATGTGTTGTGGATTTAAGAAATGACTACATAATATATTAGGGGGTTGTTAAGGGAGAAAAGTAACCCTGTAATCCCTAGTTTACTGTTCATGCTTGGTCTTAGGTCTCTAATAATATAAGTATTGCCTAAAGGTCTGAAGCATGAAAGTGTCACTTTAAATTTTTTATCCATTGATTATTATGTTTGTGAATATTCCTGTTATCACCACTAATGTCTTTTTCTGTCATGTTCAATTTTTGGCCATAGCAGTTGTACATGATGCATATTATATATGGAAAGAAACATTTCCTTTTCCTAACAGAAAATTAACTTCCTTTTTATTTATCATCCCTTTCTTATGCTAAGGGACAGGAGCTCCTGTCAGCTTTGCATCATTCACTACTTTGGAAATTTTATTAGCCTTAGTGGACATGAGTTCAAAGCAAGCATGTAAAATCTCCTCAGTACTGCTTCACATCTTCCCCATTTTTTGGTCCATCATTCTACAAACTCCAGAGCTGTGGTGGGTTTTGCCATCCCCCCAGGGAGGGCTGGTGCTGGGAAGTGCAGCCCTGGGCCACTGAGCATTAGCCAAGGACAGTGCCCAAGTAACTCCATACAGGGCACTGATGCTGAAAGCTGAACTGGGAAAAAGAAAACTGGGATGAAGAATTTTTGTCTTCATCCACAGCAGGACAAGCTGGGTGTCAGCACCAGCACAACGGCTGGGGATGAAACACAGCACAAGGACAGGGGTTTGCAGAAGCAGAGCACCAGGAGGGCAGAGCTGTCCTGGTCCTACTTTAGACTGATTTAAACTGTGGAGCTTAGCAGAAGCAAAGAGATGCTTCATGTTTTGACATATAAAACATCAGTCCTGGATAATCTACTTTTGTTTCTCTGGCTTACAGAAGATGACCAAAGATTTCTGATTTCTTTGTTTTTTTGAGTAGTTTTAGTGAGTGTATGCTGGGGACTCCTGATATTTCTGTCACCAATCCTGCTGCTGAGCAATGAGGCTCAAGTAAAGCAAAGGAACATACCATTAATCAATTTGTAAAATCTATGGCTACTCTGAAGTGCAAAGAAAAAGAAAGTAGATGGCACAAGAGGTAAATATATCTTTTTAAAGTTTAAACTAAGCACAGAAGGAATTATGAAAAAGAAACTAATATTTTCCTTCTGGTTTTATTCTAAAGCTTTCTTAATATAGAAACCTTTATATATTTTTTGCCTTCTTTAATAAAGCAGCAATAATTTATTTTTCTTTTTTTTTTTTTAGCTCATAAGATACAGTCGATCTCCATCTGTTAGCTTATGATCATCAGTGAAAATTATAAAAATGGTAAAAAACTTTTCTAATTCTAAATTCTAATTCTAAACTAGCAGGGTATTTCAGACTTCCATCTGAATCAAAATCCTAACTTTCAGGTACTTGCCCCACTTCAGCATAAACATGTGCAATTGGCTCCACTGGATTTTCCTTTAAGGAAGGACATTGTTAGAGAAATGGAGAGAAAACAAAATGCTTTATAGTGGCCCAGATGAAATGATAATGAAAACCAGGTATAAATTGTTTAGGATAAAGGAGCAGGTAGCAATGCAGCATAACATGCATTAATTTATTACTCAGGCGGGAAAAAGTGTAACACATCAATTTAGTTTTTTAAGGATCATTGCCTTTATGTAAAGACTGCAGTGCCCATTTATGCCAGCTCCAGTTATCATCTCCTAGCACATGACTTACATTTGATACCTCAACTGCCAGATGATCCTCACATATACAAGATTGCCTATCACTGCTGAATTTGGCACAGAGATGTCTACAAGTGACCTGTTCTGTAAACTGTATTAATTTTTCTTATATGTCTCGTGATCCCAGCCACAAAGTGCTGATCAGAACCAAAGTATCAGGCTTAATGGCAGTACTGCCTAGTAACCAAGAAAACAATGCCAGCACTGGAAAGTGGAAATTTGACAGTTTGGACACATACAATAGAAGTTCAAGGAAAGTTTCCAGGTAATTCATAAGTAACAGGGCTTTTTTATTTATTTAATTTATATACCTGGAAGCAGAATATCCCTCTTAATCCATGCTGTGTTTGACTAAACTTGCCTAAGGTTACTGCTGCTACAGTCATAGTAATAAGTCAGTTATTCTACCCATATTTCAGTGCCAACACGGTTTGTACTAGAAATAAAATTACTAAAATAATTCAGTTTATATATAACTTCAGGTTATCCATAGAGATTCACAGACAAAAGCCAGAAGGAGAGACATGATATATTTGATGAAATATCAGTGGCTGTAGGTGACATTCAGAACACCTTTCAAATGGCAGCCTTTTAATAAATCACTGCTGTTTGTCCATTTGCAAGATGGAGTTGCCTGAGGGGCTTATACAAATCAATATAACCACTAAGCACTTAGTCAAAATAACATTATTTAGGCTGAGATCACAAAGTTAACTGGATGATGAATTTATATGAAAGCACCATCAATTAAGGGGAACTTTGTTGTCCCTTATGACACATGCAGGAGTAAACTGCATTTTCTCTTTTGTAAGGAGGTTTATTCACAAGGAGGATAATTACTCTGCAGGGAGTGTAGAGCTGCCCTGGAGGCAGAGCTCCCAAGGGCATATTGCTGCAGGCAGATAGGGCTTCCCTGAAGACCCACAGCACTAAGAGAAACAGGCTGATGCTAGATCCACTTTGCAGAGGAAGGTGAATTCTAATCCTGAAATCATTTCAGAAGATGAAAAAGAGACCTTCCCACAATAAAAGGCCACAATTAAATCTAATGCTGTATGAAAATTCTCAGTTCTGTTTAATATCTTTATGAATTATCTGGATGAGGGCACTCTCAGTCAGTTTGCAGACAACACCAAGTTGAGCAGGAGTATTGATCTGCTTGAGCATAGAAAAGCTCTACAGAGGGATCTGGACAAGTTGAATAGATGGGCTGACACCAACGTTATGAGGTTCAACAAGGCCAAGTGCTGGGTCCTGCACTTGGATCACAAGTCTACACTACTGGCCTGGGGAAGAGTGGCTGGAAAGCTGCTTGGTGGAAAAGGACCTGGGGGCATTGGTCAACAGCCATCTGAATATGAGTGAGCAGTTTGTCCAGGTGGCCAAGAGCATCCTGGCTTGTATCAGAAATAGTGTGGTCAGAATGACTAGGGAAGTGATCATCCCCCTGTACTTGGCACTGGTGAAGCCTCATCTGAAATACTGTGTTCAGTTTTTGGACCCTCAGTACAAGAAAGACATTGAGATGTGCCCAAGGAAGAGCAATGAAGTCAGTGAAAGGTCTAGAAAAAAAGTCTTATGAGGAGTGACTGAGGGAACTGGGTTTATTTAGCCTGGAGAAAAGGAGGCTTAGAGGAGATCTCGCTCTCTACAACTCCTGAAAGGAGCTTGTAGTGAAGTGGGGATTGGTCTCTTCTAAGTAACAAGTGATAGGACAAGAGGAAATGGCCTTAAGTTGCACCAGGGGAGGTTTAGATTGGCTGTTAGGAAAATTTTCTTCACAGAAAGGGTTGTAAAGCACTGGAACAGGCTGCCTAGGGAAGTGGTGGAGTCACCATCCCTGGAAGTATCTAAAATACCTGTAGATGTGGTGCAGAAGGACCTGGCAATGCTGGGTTAACAGTTGGACTCAATGATCTTACAGGTCTTTTCCAACCTAAACAATTCTATGATTCTATGAAAAGAGTAATCAGTTATTACTCAGTTATAGCTTTAGCCTTTTGACCATCATGAATACTGTTCTAGCGATTTTACAGTCCCAGCTAACATGTCTGTCCTTGAAATGACCTGAAATCTCTTCACGATGGTCATCAGGATCTCTGAGCTACCCTTAAAATAAAAGTGTATAAATGGATGTTACATAACAGTTACTTCTCAAAACAAAGAATGGTGAACATTTAAAGATCATTAAGAAATCAAAGGGGACTTTTGAGAAAAAAAAAATCTCAGCCGCTAAAAGTTTATTTCCCTCAAAAAGAATGAACTCTGATGATTTTTCCACCAAGCCATGGATGTAAAAAATAAGAATACAAGTCCCAGTTGAAAAGAGAGGATGTTGAGGCACATTTTTTTATATATGCCTCTTGTCAACTTCCACTATATACATCTGTAATGCCAAACATAATTAAAAGTACTGCCTTTCAATTTCAGTCATAACAAGATTATTTAGAAATGCTTAGCTTTGACATGTGTAGCCTCTGGCTACTTAATTAAGAAACGGTGATCAGTGAGAATGAGGGGAAAAGGTTAAGGTAAGTTAGTGTGTTTGGATCTAAGTCTGCCATTTTTGATGTGTGGCCACCTCAAAGAACTACCCCAGTGATTTGGGATCCACTTTCTCTTTTCAATGCTGGAGCAGTATATGCTCAGGCTCTGCATGGAGAAATTTATTTTTTTTTCTCCATTACCTGGTCCTAGGCAGTGCTAACTGCATGTATATATAAGTCCTTCAAAGTACTTTTCAGACCCCCCAGCTTTGCACTTAAGTTGAAACATCATCTGTATGTGAGTGCAGGGTAGGTGAGGAAGACACATCACATTCTCACATAGTCCAGGTTCCTCTAGCCCTTTTGTTTGATGCTCCCTCCCACACCTTTGTTTGCTGCTCTGCTAGTGAAAGACCCTGTCATTTCTAAGGGCTTTTCATGTTCAAGAGTTTCTCCATTTGTAAGGTAATGAGAGCGGTTTTTTGGGTGGTAAGGATATTCAAACCTTGCAAAAATAGTCATTAAAACTTCCCAATGTCACACAGTGCTTGAAATTCAAGAGACAAATTTGTTTTAAATTAAATTAATCCTTTTAATCAAATCTTGGATCGATTTCCCTCAAACAAAATATATATACTTTAGTTACTAACCTATCTTCCTGCTTCATCCCTATTCTCATTCAGCCCTCCACAGTGAATCCTGGACAGTAAAGGAACCAGTTTCTCAGTAGAGAGTCTTTTTGAGCTTAGATATCTCTGAAAAGAACCCTGTTTCTTGCTTTCCAGATTAAGCAGTAAGAAACAGTGATATATTCACAGTGATATTTTTGTGAGATATTTTCTTTGAAAGACTGCTTACACCCAGATCAGTTTTATCAGCACAGTTTATATGATGGGCTGCATTTTATTTCAACTACATAAACCAAAGCATTGTCTGGGTGGTAGGTATCTACAGTTTCCTAGCTTTCTTTCCTGATGGGTCATTTTACACGTATTATGTTTAGGTAAACCTGGATATTCTTTACAATCTGAAGTCAGGTGTTAATCGATGGTGTCCTTGCATGATGGTCTCCATGGGGTCAAAATGTTGTATTTATCCTGTGCCAGTTTTTTAACTAGGGTCTTTTAGTAACAGTGAATCATATCATACCTTCAAGACAGTATTTGAAAACTACATGGGAATTCATCTTACCTCACATTAGTTACATAAACAACAGTAATCCACATCCAAATTAGTTGTCTCATCTCTTTTAGAATTACTGGGAGAAAAATAAGCAATTATGGGTGAAATTCTCACCCATCTTAGATGCTTATTTTACCAGGAAATGAATCATCTTATGTAGGTGCCTACTTTTCTCTGTCAACTGTAAAGAGGATCAAGGACAACCAACTCAGATCAGGACACCTAAATTTGAAATGCCTGAAGGGGTGAGATAAATTACAGCCAAAATCTCTGTCCCTGTGACAGCACTTTTAGGACTCTGGTATGCACTGGGATTTAACCGCTCCTGTCTTCCAGTACCTGTGTTCATTGGAAAGGTGGTAGCTTCATCTCATCTGCTCCATATCGTTTGTGATCTGGCTGTTAAAGCAAGTATGTGTGTAATTCACCTGCATTAATGACTGAATCTTAATTTCCTGCTCCTTGATCCCTTCTGTTGGAGTTACTACATAGCAGAGAGTAACAGGTCAGCCCAAGGTCGTTTCATAGCTACATTGAAGTATTGAAAGCAAACCCTCTGTATCTCCGAAGTTTTTTAGTTGATCACATAATTTTAGGCACTGGACTTGACCATGTTGTTAATCTGACTGAAGTGGTTCATAGTGAAGTCAGTGGAATCAAACCAATTCACAAGAGCTCAGGATCTGGACCATTATCACAACATATTATTGACTTCTTATATATTGTGCTTCTTATATACAATTTTTGAAAGAGTTTTTCAAAATAGCATGTCACCGAGACACTGCTGCCATATGAATCCTATATAAAATGATGTTTTTTATGTAACAACTGGTTTTGACATCATTCCGCTAACCAAAATCTATATATCCCTTGTGAAAAAAGACTGAAATTATTAGCTTGGCACATAAACTTAAATAGAATTTGTTGGGGTAAGGCAAAATTATCTGAGGAATTGTTGGTTGTTGTTTTTTATTCTGAAAAAAATAAGAAATTTGTATGTGCATCAGGTTTGACTGAATATTCAGAGTAGATCCTTTTAGGCTTAAGTTCTGTACATCTATTTGATTTTGTTCAGGAAACAATTAAATAAAAATGTGACCACTAAATTTGGAAAAAGACAGAGTCCAAATACACACTACAATCTCCCAGGAGGAGAACAGTATAAAGGGAATTACTGTAATCAAGTCATTCGGTGTGTGAGTTGTTACCTCCATATTGAGGAAACTTAGGTCTGTAGGCAGCTCATGTTACGTAAACGATAAAATCTGTTTTGACAGTGTAATTAATGTTAGTCTCAAAACAGAAATGCAAATCAAACAAGACATCAAGATAAGAAACTGCAAGCCTTTGCCAAAGATGTGGGCAACACAAACCTCATGGATTGCTGATGGACTAGTTACAAAGGGTTCTATTTTAGATCAGTTAATTAGTGGGAAATTATAGCCTAACCAGCATCCTGTAGATGGCAAAGCAAAGTGCTGACAGTTGTTTTGCTCTTCTAAACAGTTCCTATGTGCCTCTAAAACACTGAAGTGTCATTAAAAAATATAATCTCAGATTTCTGGTTGCAGGAAAGAAAAATGTACCTTTAGCTATACACTGTTTTATTTACAGAATATATGTGCGGCTTTTCAGGAATACAGATTGCATTTGCCACATCATCAAAACAGTAAGAGACAGAAAAAAAAAAAAGAAATCCAAAAGATAAAAGTCACTGTCACTGGGCTACTCTTTTAACATTGAAATCAAATAGAAAGTTTGAAAACATTTTTTCAGTAGAATCAAACTAATATTGCTCTAATTCTGTAGTTAAATAAAAATAAATCTCTTCTTCACCTCCCACATACCCTTATCACTCAAGACAAATAATTTCCATCAACCTCCTAAACTTCTTTAACTTACATTTCTTTAACTTACAGAAAGGAATTCCAAACTGAATAGAATAAAAAAAGCAGTTTGCTCAGTTAATCATAAGGAAGTGTTGCACAACAGAATAATTTTAAAGATGTATTATGATAATGGTCCTACATTACAGAATTTAAATGATTGAAAAATATTTTAATTAAAGATCATTCAGTAACTTTCAATCATTCTTTTGATCCACAGAGAGCTACAAGTCTGGCCACAATCTCAGAGTGTGCTTTTGAGATTGGTAACAATACAGACAGTAATCGAATAAATAAATCATTTTACCCAAGATGCAGATGGAGTCAGTACTGGAGCCAAAACCAGTGCTCAGAAAGCTACTTGCAAGCTGCCAGCCCTGTATTTAGTTATAACAAAGGGTGCTGCTGGGTTTTGAGCTCTCAACCCTGCAAGTCAGAGCATGGGTCCCTCAGTTATCTTTCTTTTCAGTGGGACCAGGATTTAATCTTTGGTTTCATCTTATAATGCAATTTGAATAGGCCTGACTTTTACCTCAGATTTATAAAAGTTATCTGTCTACACGATGCTATCATTGTAGACTATTTTTATAGGTGACAGAGAGAAATAGGGATGTCCAGACAACAACTTCTTTCATAACATATACCCATTCTAAAGGAGATATATCACATTTCATTGACTATAATAGGACATTAATGTGACTGTCTTTGACAGCTATATTTTAGATACACTTATTAGGTGAGATAAATTTCTATGACTGACATTTTTATGGGTTTTTTTGACCGAAGAAGGAGACAAAGAGTGGAAATATATGTTTTTTTTCTGGACACAGAATTATCCCAAAAGGTAAAGAAATGCATATAGAAATCATGACTCATTGATACGTCCTTGATATTCTGTTCACAGTCTCAGAAAGCCAAATGATAGGTTACTCACTTCAAATTCAATGTCTTGCTAATGCTTTTTGGATGTCTTCTAGTTGCCCTTGAGGAGTAGTAATGAGCTGCTTGGGTTGCTCTGGTATTTGTGGTTTCCAGTGTGTATATTTTAATGGACCATATACTGAGACTAAACCTTGGCATTACATAGAGCACGGAGTTTGTTGGTAAGTACTGGGGTGCTATTAGGTGACTGTAAGACACCTCAGTGTAGGTTAGGGTTTGTTGACTCTCTGTTGGTTCACAGTAGGATCCATACGCAGTATTCAGTCTGAGTCAAACTCACCTAAACATAGGTATCTATTACTTTTTTAGAGGTCCTAGACCCTCCTGCCTACCCTACAGCTGGCTGTCCAGAAAGATGCAATTCTCATAGGTCCCATGTGGATGTCTCAAATGGTACCAGACAATTATCTTTGAACTAATCAACTAATCTGTCTGGCCAAAGGCTAATTCTGTCTGGTTATGCCTTAGCAATATCATCAGTTTTAGTATCTTTATTTTCTCTGATTCTCTGGAAAAAAATCTTTCAAGTATGTTTTATGTATCTGCTTTAGCAATTGCCTTTCTAGGGTAGATCTGGGTCTGAATAAAATTCCTGACACAGAAATGGAGACTTAAGTACAAGTTTATCTTGATGAAACTCCATTTCAGGGAAGTGAAAATAGAGGATGGGAGTTGCTGAGCAGCTGGTAGAGATATGCAAGCATCCCAAAAGGATGTTTTTATATTACTAAAACAGAGAATTTGCCAGAGGTAAAACTAAAGGTAACTATAAAAGGTTTTCTCCTACTTCTATGGTTCTCCACTGAAACATAGATATGACTTTATTTAAGTAGTGAAGAACTTGCTTTGTCTTTACCTTCAGATGCCCCTATTATTGGGAAGGATTTGGGTGGCGGCTGCTGACCAGCATTCTGTTCTCCGGGAAAAGGCAATTTTGCAAGTTAGAAATAATGTCCCACAGAAGAAGTCCATTTGTAAGTGGCAAGCATTAATCAAAATGTCCTTGCCATGAGGCAAAACAGTAGTGAAAGCACCTGAACTTGTCTCCCTAAATGCCTGATAATACATTTTTGGAATTAGCTTTGCTAGCCAATGGCCATTCTAGAAGTGGAAGGGTCCCTATGGGTCCCTGACCTGCCGTAAAAGACTTTACTGCTATTTTCAAGTGAAGCTCTCTTTCTTTACACAAATCCTCTATCAGCCCCTGTGCCTTTGCTAGGACCCACAGGAGAGGAATTCCCCGGTGGCTGGACACACAGTTTTTTTTTAATAAATATTTTATTGTAAAGAAGCTACAGCAGAACACAGCGTGCACTGATGGTGTACTGAAAGTGGAACAAAGCAAAGGGCCAATTTGTCAGCACGCAAAATTGGGTCAACTTTTATGCTTAGTTACATTAACTAATGGAGTGAGGCCTTGATGGATGAAATATTACATGTGAGCTTGTAAAAATTAGTGTTAGAATGCAATCAAAATGATGTCTGTATACCCATCACGGCAAGCATTGTAGTTGCAGTGCACATATCATCACTACGGCTTCTGACATACATGCCGTCAACAATACCCAGGACTGAACACATGTAAAGCTTCTGAGAAGTTTTTTTAATTGATGGAGGAACATAGGAGAAGCACTGGCAGGAGAAGGGTCCTGCCTTCTGCTTTACTGCAAGGAAGCATAATGAACTGGTGCTTCCAGGCTTACCCACCCTGTGAGCTTCACCCATCTGTAAGAGCCCTACCAGAGGACAAAACCCCTTGTCAACCACATGCTAAGTAGCTGGTCTAAGATTTTCCTCTCTCATTGTTAGCTTTTATCATGTCAGGAAAGCTTCAAAGACTGAGCAGTGAATTGCCTTCCTTGAATGATTTTTTTTACCTTTCTTATACATTCTTCCCTCCTCCTATAATATCATACAGAAAATGAAGCTGAGAAAATTCTGTGAAAACTGATCCCACAGAACAGCTTTGAAGCCAGATTCTGCCAGGGGAGGGAGCATGGAGCATGGGTGTCCTTTTTAAAAAAGAAAGAACCAGCTGTCTGGCAAATCTAATAGGTTACAGAGGAATTATGTCAAGCAGGACATAACAGCAGGAGCAAGGCAGAACCATTCATTACACATTTTTTAAACTAACCATAGATGGAAGGCAGTGACTTCATTTTTTATCTTTGCCTCTGCAGATCATCTGTACCAAGGAGAATAAAAATTATGAAAAGCTCCTGGCTACTGCTCCAACTGTTTTCATGCCTCATCAGCCTGAAGAGGCCAGGCGGGCAGGCAGCCCCGATTAGCACAGTCTTACTCCATCTCAGGGAATTCCAGACTTATGAACAGCTGCAATGGCCCCTTGGTCATCCTCTGCTGAACTCCTCGAACTGAAGGGCTTGTGTCACCTTCATCCCAGTGAATTCTTAGGCCACTTCCACCACACAGAGCTGCTATTAAACAGCAGTGTCAGCATAGCCGCAGAACCTCAATATATTTTAAGGAATTGAAGACTAATTATTCCACCCAGATACACCCATAGCAATGAAAATTATGTGTGCATATCCAAGTGTAGGACTGGGCTCATCATTTATTAGTATAAGATTTATTCTCACAGTATAGGCAAACAAGTTGGCACAGCATCAAAGTATTAATTCAGGATCCCCAAGTGCTCCCACAGATATATGGTATGTTTCCTGCAGAGAGTTAGAGTGCCAGATAATTCAGTGGAGCCCCAACAGTAATTAAGCAAAATCAATAGGAAAATTACAATTTAGAAAAAGGCCTTCTATATCTCATCTGGACTTAAGGTTTTGTGGTTTTAAACATATCTGATGTGGGTACCACTGCTAGCTATTACTTAGCAATGGATACCAGCATAAACCTCTAAGACTCAGAAATGTATTTCTATAGAGACAACAGAAACTGTGGAGACATTACTTAATGCCTATGCTTTCCCCTATTTGGCTGGGTGTTCCTAACTGTAGAGCATTGGGTTAAGAAGATCCAAGCAGCCACCTGGGTGAAGTATCTCATTCTTGGGGAAATAAAAGAAAATCATGCTATTATTGATCATAATACATTTTTTTCTTTTAGGAGCTAAGGACCGTGTTTTTTCAGTTTTTATATTTATATACTTTTATAAAATTCCCCCTGAGCCTTCTCTTCTCTAGGTTGAGCAGTCTCAGCCCTCATCATTTTGTTATGGGAGAAATGCTCAAGACCCTTTGTCTTCTTAGTGAAGAAGCTAAGAAGCTAGTGAAGTTCAGTGAGTTCTAACTCAAACCGGGACACCCTTCACTGAAGCTCTCTAGCTCCAAATGTAGTAGCACCATAACTTAAACTTTTGCCTGCCCTTGGTATCCTCATATCTTTAAAAAAAACCAACCAACCAACAAAAAAACCCCAAAAAACCAAAAAAACAAAAAACCCACAACCAACCAACCAAACAAAAAATAATACAAAACAAAACAAAAAACCACCAAAAAACCAAACAAAAAGAATAACTAGTGTCCTTAGTGTTCAGATAGCAACCTCAGAATCAGTCCTTTTGGAGGTGTAGCTGTGCTATGGAACAACATAACTTCTTGATGGAATATCATATTCTCATGCCTTTATGTCTGTAGGTACATGACCAATGTATTTACTGGCAATAAGAGTTTTGTGGCTAAATGTCAAACATGTCCTCTAAAAATTCACCCCACATAGCCTCTTATTTAAAAAATAGGAAGCTGAAAATAGCTTTAAGTCAGGAGGAAGGAAACCTGCAATTCCTCAGGCATTCTGAGCAATTGTATGAGCTGTAATTGAAAACTCCCTCATGCAATGTGACCTTGTTCAAATTAATTGGTTTTGGAATTAGTGCTCAATAGTTCAGTAAGTGTGGAATTCTCTGAAGTTTACTCATTGCCAAGCAGAATCCTGCTGGCTGAGAAAAGTAAAATGGACAAAAGACAGTTCTCTACTTCTCGTCTTTCTCAGTGGACTCTAGTACCATGAATTTAGTAGAGCTACCTACTATGAGTTAGATAAAAAGAGATGCATATGAAACTGATCTGGCAGGTTTGTATTACACTATGCTTTCAAGAGAAATTAGGTCCTTATAATGCAGTGTACTGGCCACTTAAGGCTAGTAACTATAGCCCCTGCAATCAGCAGTGCTTCATGTGAAGTTTTTCTCAAGATTGACTGGAAATCTCTGAAGCAGAAGAACTGATTTTGGACTGGCACTTAACAGTAGAGAAATCCAGGATGTCTTTATGTATCGTGATCCCATTCCCACTGTGCTGAAATCCATAGCTAGGTGGATTTTTTTCTGTCATTAATCCATTCATCAAAAAGTGAAGTCGTAGCCAAAAAACTTGGGTTAGAGGAAAATGTGAAGTAGTTTAAAGAAACTGAAAATTACGCTCCCTTTTATTCATTAGCCTAAAAGTTGAAGAATTTAACTGAGGCCACTCAGTCAGCACTTGTTGCTGGAGAAGGATTCTGTACCTCTGACTGGTGACCTTCAGTTCCTCCTTACAGGATATTTAGTCTTTTCTGCTTTAGCTGTTTCAATTTTCATATAAAAGCAATATTCATTCACTGAGCAGATATTCCACCTGATGGGTAAGTGCCCTGAGCAGTGGGCTAGAGTGGCAGTGTCTCTCTCAAAAAAGGTGAAAGTGTTTTATACAATGTTTAATAATGCCATCAGGAGAAAAGGACTGTGCCCTCCCTACAACCCCCCATCTGAACAGATGATAACCTGGTGTTCAGTTTATCCTGAATGGCCAAAAGTGCAAATACCAAACTACTGTCTGTCTCAGAGAAGGCATTTTACCATGTTCTTCTGCTTCACAGCAGATCATCCTAACTGCTACCTCAAGTATCATTGCAATTTTCTTGTATCATTGTATTTCTGCATTCACAGTAAAACCAAACAACTTCATAAGATAAAGAAAAAAATAAAAATGCTGAGGAAACATCCTGAAATATTCTATAACATATAGAGTAAGTCATATACAAGGTTCTCTCTATGTATCAGACATGTAAAAAATAAGTTATTCTTCTCAGGCAAATGTAAAACAAGGGAAAGGGTGGTTACTATCTTCCAGACCTCCTCACTGGTTAAGTTTTCATAGTACAATCCAGTGTTGTACCAGGGTATCAGAATTACATTCCATCAAGACAACCCGGGTATTGCAGGTGGGATAATGTATCACTGTGGCACTGCTCCCAGCTCGTGCACTGTTCCCCAGCAGGACTATACAGCCAGGGCTCACTATGAACTGAGCTGCTGGTGACAGATCTGATACCTCAGGCAGCTTGCGTACCTCCCCACAGCACTCTGCTACGTTACCCAGATATTACCAGGAAGGAGCCTTCCAAGCTGACATCGTAGCATATATATATATGTAGATATACATATTTGACAACAGGGAACTGAGCTGGTACTACCTGGAATAGTGACGCAGCTTTTATGAACTCCTCCTGAAAAGTGAAGCATTGCTTGCAAGAGCAACAAAGATGTAAGGCAGCAGTAGTTAGGATGACTACTGCACTCTGTGACTTCCATTCAGGAAATTACATGTTGTCAGTGATGGAGGGACAAGGTGGGAGGTGGTAGCATATGGAGCTGTATTTTCGCAGCTGTGTATCTGACAGCTGCAACTGGATACAGTTCAGAGACAGAAAGCATATGCTGTCATTCAGGGCTTTTAACATGAAGTATTTTTACTGGGTTCATTATCTCTTTACAAAATGAAATAGGATGGCTAGAAATGTCCCAACCACACTGAAATATTAATCTTAGCAGGGGTCACACAGTGTTTTAGGTCTATCTTGCAGTGTGCCAGGAATGCTGGCTGCCTCCTCTGCACTGGCACTCGTCTCATTCACTTACACCTGCGACAACAGGTAGTAGTACCCTGTGTCTTGTCACACAGAGGTAGAGAATAATTAAAATATGTGAGTCCATGCAAAAGCTGTGTGTTCATTAGTACCATAGATATTTCCAATGAGCCATTGGGCTTTCTTTGTAAAGTTGTATACATTTAAAAAGAGCTAGTTACTGGTAGTCCTTTTTCTATCAATTAGAAAGCTCTGTTAACAGAGTCCATTAGTAATGTCACACATAATATTCAACTTCCTATCTTCTGAAAGCTGTTAATGCATCTAGGATCATTTTAGAAAACTGCAATTGTAAATATATATTCCATACTTTTGTAATTGAATTCAGAGGTCATATATTACATTTTTATATCTTAGATTTACATTTTTGGTTGCATGAATTAACTTTTAGCTAAGCCCATGTGTTATGACTTAATTGCTATCCAACATCGATGAGGCAGGCATGACCTATATCACTAAAATTTCAAGTAGTAATTAAATTGCAATGCCTGATAATTTTCTAAGAAATTGCTTTAGTTTCTTTGCCAAGAAGACTTTGTTACGTCAGAAGCAAAAAAGAATTAATGTAATTTTCCTACAAATTCAAAGGACATTTTGACCTTTTTGACATTTATTTGAATGAAGCCTGTATAAATGTCAAATATCTTCCAACACCATTTTCACATTTCAGGCAACTGCTTCTTTTACATTTTTCAGAGAGGGCTGAAGAAATAAGGTTTGTTGTTCTGTTTTTTTAATTATAGTTATGATAGGAAATGAAGCATCTCCCTCCAAAGTGACAGGTGCTGAAGACAAAAATATGGAAGAGTAACCCCCGGGTTTTTAAAAATGAGAAATTATTTGGCAACTGAAATTTTCAATTAATAATGAAACACATAATCCTTATACTTCTTATAAATCAGATAAATATTTATCATTTGAATATTTATCTTTCACAGAAGCTGAGGACAAACTTGCATCGGTGGTACAGAAATAATATTTTGAATACAGAACCACACTCAGAACTGTGTACAGCCCATGGGCTGTTTTGTCTGAGGAAAACATCTCAAATAATCTTTTTTCTCTACAATGTCAATATCACCTCACCACAATAAAACACAAAGATTACACATCTGGGCAAGAAAATCTATCCAATAAATGATTTCTGAGATGAGGGAGAAGCCATGTGTGAAACGAAAGTTAAAGTTTTTAAATCCACAGTATTTAACCAGCAGACTGCTAATCAATGCAAAACATTTTTCATATGTACGAAAACACAGGATGCAAACATACTTACTGCCTAATCTGGTTATTTCCCCAAACATAGTCTCTTATTCAGCTTTGTTAATCTAGAGAATATAATTTTTATTTATTTATTTATTTATTTATTTAATTTGCTTATCCAGCATATAAACTCAAGACGGTTTAGGTTAAAACCGATCAAATCGGTAACCAAAGTAATTCTGAATGTATTCTATTTCAGTACCTGGAGTCAGACACCAAAATACACTGTGTCTTTTGTGATGGGAGGTTTTTCATAATAACTACACAGTACTAATAAACAAAGGACAGAAAACTCCCTAGAGGTGGCACTGCAAACCACAGTTTCTGTTTTTTCACAAAGTTATATATAGCAATTAAAACACTATGCTTAAGATAAAATAACATTTTATGTTACTTCTGGAATGCAAATTTGTGTTATTCAACCTCAGCTTCCCTCCTTCCTAAGCTCCAGCTGTTCTGTTATACAACAAATATGTCAAGTCAGTAATTTAAACAGTATTTCTGCACGATACATTTTGATCTGTATGTTTACCTTTTGTAGATTGATAGACCGCATTGCAATTTAATAGTATGTGGCAATGACAATATCATAATAAGGAATGGACATTAACATATTTGGAAATATAAGTGTGACTTTGGATCACTTAAAAAAGAATATGTATTTGTTATAGATTTCATTTTAATTATTTAACTGCTATTTGTGCAATCTTTTCTCTACCAATACTAAACAGTAATATTCTAAAATGAATAAAGCTGTCATCTTTGCTAAGCAACAAATAAGAGAAAAGAAAGTTGCCAGAAGAATGTTAAAAGATCCTAAAAGTGAACAGTATAACAATGAATGATAATGGTTACTGATGAGTAATAGCTATGTGTGAAGCTTGCCATAATGTTTATGATTCAGTGTATTGATACAACTGGTTACACCTTTTCTAAAAGTAAGCAATTCATTCCCTGTTAAGTTAATTGTCTGGAAAAGTTTAGACCAAATATTTTTAAAAGTGCTTCTCTTTTTCTTGTGGTACTTTAAGGACCTAAATTAAAACCAGTGCAACTGTTCTCATTTAGAAGATCAATTACTGGATAGATAAAAAACCCCTAAATGTCTAAATGATACCATGTGCACTTGCATTTTTATATTTGCAGCCGGGTAACTGCATGCATGAGAAATGGAGGTCAAAAGACCAGGTCCATTATATTATGCTTGCAGGATTCTCCCCAGAAGGAGCTTATTCCAAGGTGTAGCTACAACAGTACAGTACAAACCTAAGAATACTGGTATCAAATATTATCACTACACAAAGGAAAATTGTTTTGGTGTCAAACATCCTTTTACAAAACAAGAAGACATATTTTTACATGCAGAACAGTGGAAAGGTCAGTGTAGCTTTGCTTACCTGTGGTTGACCTGATAGTTGAGGTGATGTTGGAAGATGCCATCGCAGGTATACATTCATCATCTTGGGAATAGCCTGCCTGAATGGCACGCAAGTAACTGTGGCTTCTTGTTCGGAAACATCCAGGGAGGTCAAGGGCATCCATTGCCTGAGCTTCAACTTCACTAAACACTGATTCACACACCGATTCAAATTGCCCATTAACCTCTGCTTCACTCATCTGAATAAACAACAACAATGCATTTGATTTTTGACTTGCTTTTTTGTGATCATCACGGCCTCAACATCTCAAATGGACACCTGTACATTGATGAAGAACTGTTTTAGCAAATAGTTAAAATGTAGTAATCCCTTCTGATCACATTCACATTTTCTAACTTATAGCAGCCGTTCATATTTATATAGTAAGTATATCACACATGCTATACAATTAATTTTGCATTTAATATCTTTTGGCATGTTCAGAGGATTGTAAATACATGATTAAATGGTAACCAACAAGATCTCTCTGTGCTGATAGAAATCCATGTTCTGCCAGGATGAGAGAACAGAAATCAGATGTACTAATATTAGCTCTCAAAAGATGAGGGTGGATTGCCTGGGTACCTCACTTATCAGTAAAGTTACTACTTGTGAGTTTTAGCCTGTGTGGCAGGTTGTTATCTTCCTTTCACTATAAAGGGGCTCAAGAAAGTATCTCACACTTGAAGATGTGTAAGTTCAGAGGAGGTGATGCTTCTGAATGGTTTGAGAAATACTGCATCTAGAGTTGTGTCCAGTGATGCATGTGTAAGAATAACCATTGTCTGAAATAGAGTGAGAAACAGTCAGATCAGAAAATAATAGTTGGACTACCTTGAGCTGAGAAGGGCCCTAAACCAAATTCGTTCCCTGGTTAACTGGGTTGGTTGTTCAATTACTGATGAAAAATGAGCCACAACTGCTGCCTTTTCCTCAGCAGCATTAGTTTAAGCCTGATACTTCTGCCACCAGATGTGCTGAAAAATACTGCCTGTCAGAGCACCTTAGATGTTCCTACCTGTATCACCTACCAGGTTGGCCCCTTGGGAGACTTCAGCACCACCCTCCAGCTCCCCACAGGGCTTGGACAGAAGCCAGCATCCACCTGCTGATCCTGCCCTGCAGGTTGTGCATGATGCAAAACTGTGATTTTTAGGTAGCTTTCATGATAAATAGGGTTCAGGCAGGCTGGCCAGGCTTAGGCAACCTCTTGGTAGGGAAATGTGCACTGCAGTTTTGGAGATGAGTGACTAAATTCTACATACATCAACTTTAACAGGTTCTCTGAAGTCAGCCCCAACTACCTGAATAATTCAAAATTATGTTTATCCAAAGTCAGTCAGGAAATTAACACTGGGCAGACAAATGCATGACTTCCTGATATGTCCCCCTGCTAATATATATTTTTTTTACAGGAGAGTGCTAGAAATTATAATCAGTATAAATACCAAGTTAAATTCTTAGTGTCACTGAACAGCACATCCAGTTGCTATTACTTTTTCTATATGGTTGCTAAATGCATTTTTCATTATTACTCTTCCTATTACATTATTAATTATGGAAATACAGTGAGTACAAATGTTTAAAATGTTTTAGGATTTTGATTAAGTAAATGGAAATTTCATAGAGAACTTGTGATGATAATGAATAACTGATATTTTAATTTCATGTAAGACATTTTGGCTACTAAATCTCTTCTGAAAGGAATTACATTACCCTTCATAAAATTTCCTTCTAATCAAGTTAAGTAGACTAATGCAATCTCAAAAAGATTAAAAAATATCTTACTCTGAAATACTTTGCATATATCATTGATCAGAAAATTTATGGTAGTGTAGTCCATAAACACTTCTTTCAAGCTAAGGTAATTGACAATAGAAAAATAAAAGTTTTAAAATGTAAATTAAAGATATAAACCATGGAACCCAGCATCTTTCTTGATTCTACCCTTGGTCAAGAATGAAAAAGGAAGGACCTCACCAAAAAAAGTCATTTAAGATACCTCAGATTATACAAACTTCTATTATGTAGATGAGACAAGAAGATGATGGTGTCATGGGAAAAAAAAAGCAGGAAGCAGTGAAGGTTCAGAACTTGTTATTTTAAGGCATTTACTTTATGTATCTATTAAATGTAATTATTACTGGTCTGGAAAAAAGCTAGACTGTGAGGTATGGAATATTTGGTTAACACAAAATTATATAGGTTAGCAAAGACTGAAAAAGAAAGTAAGGAACTATATCCATCAGGTTTAGTTAATCTGGCCAATCGAGCATTTTACCTACAAATGAAATCTATTGTGGACATTTTTCCAGGTAATGTACATTGGAACGAAGAATTTTAACCTCTGCTGAAACTTGTCATTATGGACAGTTCAATGAATATCTCCATGCACAGACATGGTCACAGAGGCAGAAGATGTTAGTTCTATATTATAGCAGTGTTAATGATAGGCAACAGTGTTTGCTTTGAATGCAGGATCTAATTCTTGTGAAACTTAAAAGCAGAGTGTAATAAAAATTAGAAAATAAACAAACCAAGGTAATTAAAACCAAGGCATAAGAATGATGGGGACATGCTTCACAAGGAAGCTATGGAAAAACAATGAAGGGTTTGGAAAATGACTGTTTCTAATTCTCACGTGTACTATGAAAGATTGTACTTAGAATTATCCCACAAAAACGAAGAGATTTGACTGAAGGACATTAGTCAGGTGATTAGTCCCTCCCAACTATCAGTGGAGACTGACAAGCATTTCCAGAGGGCTCTCAGCCCATTTGGGATGTGCATTGTCCTGGAAGAAACTCTTTCACTCCATTAACTATAGAGGAAGGTTTGGCTGTTGCCTCAGTTAAAAGCCTCTAGTTAGATGAGTTGAATCCAGGCCTGAATAGCCATCAATACAAATTGGGTGATGTAAAATTGCTTGAAAAAGACTTTTTTTAAAAATATAACCATTGTGCACAATTAGCTAATACACCCTTAGGTGCCTCACTAAATGGTCAAAGAAGAATAAAATGACATGCCTGAGCAGAAGGCAAAGCCCACCTGTCATGAAGCAATGCAGGGAAGAAATGTCAGGACCAACGAACTTTAGAAACATTGGAATTGTTACGTAAAGTTCCCTGCTAAACAGAAGATGCACATATTTCACAAGGCTGCTGGTGCTTCAGGCCTGATTCAGGTCTCATTTCAACATGAATTGGTATTAATTAACCAACATGAAAACAGCAGGGTGGAAAAAATACTTTTTTCAGAAGTCCCCATACATAAAATAATTCATAGGACTTATTCCTATCAAGGATTGAGTTTAGAGATGAATGAGTGATCCTCTGGAGCATAATTATTTCAATCTATAGCTTAATCTGGCAACCCACATTTACTGAAATCAGTGTAGGTATTTTCAGAGGATGAGTACTGCAGGACTGTGCCCTTTATGCTCAGTCTCAACCTTCTGAACACTGAAATATTTAATATAGACTGAAAATGAAAATACCAGTATTTATATTTTTAATGAAAAATAAATGGAAAATATGTGTGATAGCATCCCTTTGCTTCTAGTGTTCATATTTTTCTTGAAATTTTGAACAAAGGTTACATTCCTTGGAATTGAGTTACTTTGACAATTCACATTCTCAGTTTGATATTAATTAGGAAAAAAAAAAATCTAAAACCATCCACTAGTAGCAACTCTCACATCTGTGATTAACCTATATGAAAAGTTATAACAAGAATTTCCCACCTGACTAACACAGCTGGCCTGACTGAGCGTGCTCACTGCTCTCATATAGCTCTGATTCCTTGAGCGAAACTTTGGGGAATTGTAGTTTGCAGAGGGATCCAGGTTGTGACCCCCAGGCACGTCACTTGCAGTTTGAAGGTAGCTCTGACTACAAAGGAAAGAGGAAGAAAAAAAGGAAAGGGTGTAAAACTACAGATGGAATCAATTAGGACACTAAAGACAGTAATTTGTAAGAGACTCACAAATCCATTATCCAGGGTCCAACCCTCTCTCTCTATAAAGCATCACAGATCTGTTGTACTGAAAACACCTTAGCACAAGTAGAGAATGTGTCTGCAGTTCTACTACCTGCAGGATATGAAATTTTATCTTTGCTGTATTTAAACATCATCAATCCTCCTGGCTATTAATGTTAAACTTTACTAAAAGAGAATGTCTAGGTCAACAGGAACAAGAACCAGAGCTAAAGCACAAACCAAAGTAAGTGAAAATCTTTCTTCACAGATAAAATCTGCTACTTGTCATCTGGTTTTCATGAGGGTGTTAAGCATCAAGAGACTTTTTTTCTTCAAAGGGTTGATATATTCTTACAAAAGATCAAAATAGCCCATGTTCAGATAAAAAACATAGAATAATAAGGTACTAAGAGCAACTGCACGAAGCTCTAGAAAGGCTTTTCTTACAACACATTTCTCAGTTTGGAGGGCTGGGACCTTAACACCACATTGAGCACCTTTCAGTATGCTTTCACTACAAGGGTATGTTAGTCTTCATGTTTCGTGTTAAAAATATTGATTATCTATCAGTCCAGGAAAATAAAGAGGCCTACGAAAAGAATGATACTTTGCTTTGAATACAAAATTTAAGAAAAAATGAAAGTCACAAACAAGGTTTGTCAGAGTTCTCAGAACCTCTGAAAATCAGACTTTAGAAGTTACGTGACACTCATCCCTAGACATCAGTGCATAAATTAATTAATGTTTCAGAAAATGATTGTTTTCATGTGGTAGATAGGCAGCTTTTATATTTATTCTTTAAAGGTAGCTCTAACAAAAACAGTTTCTGGGAAAAATAGATTTGAGCCAGTTGAACTTCTGTCAATTTTGGCAATAGTTATTCCAAGCTAAGCTTGGCAGAGTTATTCAGTCCAGTAGTGTCTATGACACATGCCTAGGCTGTCAGGAATTTCCCCATGAAAGGGGAAGCTTCCTCTCTGGCAAAACCAGACCACTCAGGGAGTGAGAAAGCCACAGGTTCAACTCCTGGTGCAAAATGAGGCACAAACCAGGACCTTGTTTCTTAGACCATATTTATCAAACAGTGAGAATGACCATAGGATTGTGCTTGAGGAAGGACTCAGCCTTCTTCACTAATTGGACACAATCAATCTGAGTTTGTGCTGGATGTAATCCACGAGGACAACTCAGGGAGGAATCTCAGACCTTTTTGTCATGGCTCTGACTAGAGAAGCAAATAGAACCATAGAAAGGATTGGGTTAGAAGGGACCTTAAAGAGCATCCAGTTCCAACCCCAAAAAGCATTAAGCTCCATCTCCCTTGATGTTGGACCCAGGATCTCCTCACATTACCAGATACAAGAGCAGATGGGATTGATAGATCCACACAACTAATACTTGGAATATCTATTCTCAAGCTCTTTTATGTGTTCTCCCTGACTTGGCCATCTCATGGTCAACACAGACATAGCCTTACTTCCTCAGAGCATTTGCCAATGGCTGGGCTATCTGCTCCTCTAACACAGGCTGCTTTCTTCTCCTTCAGTAAAAAAGGAGGGTCTTGTTTTCATCTTGGTGCAAGGCAGGCATTTTTTTTTAATTCTTAAGAAATTTCCCTGGAGAAGAAACATTTTTTTCTTCCTGTCTTTATTCAGTGCCTTCCATGAAATACCTCTGTAACCTCACAACAGAGGTAAGCTATGTAGAAACTATGCTCTAGCCGCTAAAATAAAAATGAAAATGTATGAGATTGTAGCAGGCATGTGATCAGACGTTAATTAAGTCATTACAGGCAAAGTGATTTGCAGATTAAGATAGCTGTCTGATAGTGGGTCTAATTTGGTTTTAGATGATGAAAACAAGAACTGTAGCAGCATTTTTTTTGGTCCCATAGGTAAGAAGACAAATATAATAGATTAGGTGAAGTGGTGTAGAGCCTCCCTATCTATATTTAGTTGCTGGATGTAGCTAAACCTCCTGTCCTCTATAGGAAGCAAGCTGATGACTGTCACATGCCTTGTGTCATTCTAATTCTTTTCATGTAATTTACTAAATCTGTCTGCTATTGTTAATTTAGCACTTTTCAAAACAGTTAGATGAGTCCCCTCCGGACCTTCTACTTATCTCCAGGAGGCAAAATCTGGGATTCTGAGTTCAGAAACAGTTTGTGAAAGACACATTTGAGATTTCTTCATTAAAACATGAGCCACATTAAGAAAATATAGAAGCAATAGAATGAAATTATAAATTATTGACTATTTTATAAACTCCTTAAAAATAAAGCATTTTAAACTGGCTCCTAATAACTGTCTCCTATGCTAAGTAATGCTCAAAAACCTAGTATTTCATTATGCACATACCAGTTCCTATAATTAAATATGAACCACAATTTGTACAGCGATAATTTATTAAGGAAAGAAGCTCAGTATTCCGTGGTACTGCTAAGCAGTTGAGTTTTGATGGATGAGTTTGGACATTACCTGATAGATAAATATTTTTTCATTTAGCAGAGCAGAGCAATTGATTCGTAGGAGTATAGCAAAATAAAAGGAGTATTACATATATTAGGGTGTAAAAGCATTTTCACATCCACTTGATTAATACTTTTAAATTTTCCTGCTAAAAAGAAATCATTAGTTTTCATTTCTAAGATGTAAACTCAAAGTTATCTTCTAGGAAAAAAAGTGTCAATGCATGGTAAAAATTATGATCTTGCTATAAACATGATCCAGAACCAAAACACCATAGTACCAAAAAGCTATAGTGGGAAGTTGCTCTCAAATGTCATTATTTGTTGCTTAAGGAACTTTCATGTTTGTCAACAGCTCTACAGAACACATAACACATGTAACAACGGTAAATGCTGGCTTTTTAATGACATCCACTCTATCTGTAAGCTTGAGAAGAAAATTCTTGACCTTCATCTCCAAAACACCACAATTCTATCATACTGATTAAAACTGTTGGTTTGACAGTTCACCTCCAGGACCACAAAACAAATACATTAACATCTAGGAGGTGACTCTAAAGTTTGGTACTGTGGAAGAAGATGAGATCATAATAAAAATTAAATTGATATGCCATTTCTTTTCCCATTTGCTTTTCCAGAGAGACAAGATCTTACAAATACATTCCCCTTTAAAATTTTTTGCTCTCACAGGTTGCTTTCCCTTTTCCATTGGCCTCAGAGGAAATCCAGGGCAGCTAGGAAGACATCATACAATTAGTAAGAAGTACCTTAGCTGCAGGCATGGCTCAAAACCTACAGAAACTTTTAGAAATAAGGCAGCCCCATGTAATGACCTTGCAGCTCTTGAGAACCTCTACTCTAAAAGTTAAGCGTTAGGACTCCCAAAGAAGATAGTTAAATTTTCAGCAGCACTTTCAGCACTTAGCAGATTGCCTGAGTATATTTAGGGAGGACAAAATACTGTAATATAACCACATAACATGAGCTATAGCATAGCATGCTTATCTGGGACACTATATCTGATAGCATATCTAATAGTGTATCTGGGATACCATGTCACCCTGATATAGACTGAAAGAAAAAGAGGTTTAGGTTGCATATTCCAACAGCAAAAAAAATAGACAAAGAATATGGGAAGAGACAGCAGTCCAAAAATGAGTTCCTGCTTAACAGTTTCTAAGAGTCTTGTATCACAGCCTCCCTTTTCTTGCATTCCTCTAGTCAGGCCTCTGTATCCAAACCTCGTATGCCCTGCTGCTTCTATATCAAAACTGCACCTTCCTCTAGCCCCAGAACTCACATTTACCAAAACTCTCAAGTACAGCTCTCCTTCATTCTTGACCAACCCAGATCCTAATCTTTACTGCTCCCTAGAATCCTCTTAATTTCCAGCTCACTGTTGTCCTGCTCAAGAGCTTTCAAAACACTATCACAAAAGATGGCTTTGGGCCACTTATCCTACTTCTGTCTTCTGCAGGTTTCAGATGTATCCTTAACACCTGTCAGCAGAGTCCAGCTCACCCCTGCTACAGCCATCTATTCTTACTCCCTCACTGGGGACACTGGCTGACACAAAAGCACAAACTCTTCTTCTTGAACAAACTATCTGTTCTCGCTCACATCTCACCAAGGAAGAAAATTAAAAGCAGAATGGAGAAAAAAATTGCTGGAAAATACCTGTTACTTTAGACCTACAAGCAACAAGATGCACTGCAAAACAAACAAAAAAGATGTTTTCTTTCACTCTTTTGTCTCCAGAAAACAAATCTACTGCTATGTTCTGCCATAACTTGTAGCTGTCCTTAACAGGACTCAGTGTGGTAAAAATGTAGGAATAAGTTTTACATTTACTTGTACTGTGATCAAAAAACTTTACGTAACATTTGTCAAGAGATTTCAGGAGATGGAAGAGCACATCTCCAACTCCTTTTCATTTCCCCATTTCTGCCATTGTAGCTATTTAGAACATGTTTTAATGAAAGAAACAAACATGTAAGCTAATCAAATAGCTGCAATCAAGCATTAATTCATGATATGGGAAGGAGTAATTTCTTCATCTTTAGCCATCTATTTTTTAGATATTTATTTACTCCTCTACTCACTGTGCATTTTTAAAAGGAGTAAGATGCTTAGTTTATAGCCAGTAAATAGCCAACTTGGGTGTTTGGTTGTGCGTGGGTTTTTTTGTTTTGTTTTGTTTGTTTTTTTCCACATTCCATTGCCTTATATAAGTTTTGGCATGTTTATATGACCATGGATAGTGTCTGAAGCAGCCTAATGACTTCAGCATATAGTGCTGAGGGATTTGGGGCATTCCTCCTGCTGTCTGGACCTCAGCACCTTTCACCATTTGCTTGAAATCTGTGCCTTTGTGCAGCACTCAGCCCATGCTCTCTCATTTCTGAGTTCATATGCTGATAGTCTGTGGTGTGTTTTCTGAAACCTCGTCACTGCTGTAATACAAATATACTGTAAACTGCAATAACATGCAATACTGTACCATGGCTTATGCAAACATTGCATGTTTTGCAGAAGCAAATCTTTTTGTTATTTAGTGAAAAGGTATGTATGAGAATAAAACAACATGGTTTCACCTTTTTGAAAAGCAAAATTTAGAGGATGACATAGTTTTACAGCTTATAGCTAAGCCAGGATCAAAATAAAATAAAGAAATCCCCTAACTCTCCCCTGCAAATTCATATTCCTGAGCAGCAGTACTTAACCACCCTAGTGGGAACATGGGGTGTACAAGTCCTGAGAAAGGCATCTCTGTCACACTGCTTTTTATTTTTCTACTATCTGTATTTTATTTCCTAATAAGTGATTGATATCATATACTCTGTCATAAACCTAATACCTTTGCTTAAAAAAGGATGCCAACAATGCAGCAAATGTACACTTGCCAAGGTCATTCCTTGATCTACACACATTCAAAATACTGATAGCTCCCCAGAGTGCCTGTTCTCTGTCAAATGTTCAGCCGCCAGTGCAGCCTGGGTCAAGAAGGTACAAAAAGTGAATGAAAATCTTCCTAGGCTTCTAAAAGTGGCAACAAGAAAGTCAAGTCCTGACTTTGAATGGGTCTATCAGGTTTATTAAGGGAGTATCAGGTATAAAGAAAGACCATTTTCCATCAAATTAATTTTTGGAATTGTAATATTCTAAAATCATACCTTTTAATTTTCCTGATCATGCCTGCATTTGTCTAAAAATGTGAGAATGAATAGGACCATTAAAGAAAGTATAATCACTTCTGTTTAAATCAGTATATGAAATTCAGAAGTATCATTTTGGAACAAAAAAAGATAAAATTTGTAAAAGAATTCATCTTGGACACCTAAAAGGGAGGTGCATTAGGATTAGCCAAGTAGCATAAGTTATCAAAACCTATTTTACTGAGAGATTTGCATGTCAATGGATATTCATTTCTCTATCTGTATCTATCTTAACTATGTCTTTGTAGGTACATGAAATAACTCATAGACCAGAATCTAATGATTAAGCTTAGCTAGCAGCACCATTGTGTAGCAGCTGCGAGTCATACTGTGTCTCTGTGAATTGCTGATTAAGTCAACAGAGCTCTGGAAAGGGGCACAGATGTGCCTGCGTGCAGCCCATTGGAGAACTCAGAGTATAGACATTAATTCCAATTCTCCCTTTGGAACAGCACAGTTAGTCTGGTTCTTTGAAAAAAAAAAAAAAAAGAAAGTGCACATAAATCTGGCAAATTTATCTGTAGTGACAACTTTCTTTTCTAATCTTTGTGAGACTGGAGCTTCTCTTTGATCAGTGATAGATAGGAGAATTTGGGTCAAATTAAATTTTTAAGATGCCTGTATTTTTCATCAATGATCCATATACTTTTTTTTAAAGGGTGCCTGAAAGATATCAAAAATCTGATTTATTACAGGAATATGTTAGGAAAGAGATGGAGACTTCTGTTTCTGTCCCTATGAAATGCCCACTAATCGCTGGTAGGAGAGAATCTTTCTTGTCAGTAAGTATTTAGGGATTTTATACAACGTGAATCCAAAGAGAATGACAGGAAATCATCTAGAATAGTTAAACAGTCTGGTGGTTTGATCACTCCTTGCAAAGATACAGAGGATGTAGGCTCAGTCAAGCCTATACTCACCTCATGCAGAATGTGAATGTAATAAAAAAAAGTCTGATGTGGGAAATCTACACCCAGAGCTACAGTTTGTAAGAGGTGACAGATGTGCACATATAGCTAATCCTAAAAGCCTTGTTTCAATATCCTATTCTGAGCTTGCCCTGGAGAGTAGGCAGAGAACTGGTCAGCAGCAACAAAAGTCAGGCAGATGTTATGGCAAAACTTAGAGGCATTTAATGCATCATGTAGCAGGTCAGTAAATGGATCTGAGGATCTAAACAGAACACAAATACTGGATGAATGTTCCTAAATCCCTTTATGGAATTGAAATATTCATAATATTCATAATTTTCTTCAGAACATTATATAACTTTGTTGTTGTTGTTGTTTTGTTTTTGTTTGTTTGTGGTTTTTTTGCCTTTGGTACCTATACATGTACACATGCAAAAAAAATGATACTTAGAACAAATGCAGACTACAGACCTTCAGGACTAAGTAAAGCATCTAAGCATGAGTTTAATTTAAACATACATGTAAGTCCATCAAAGACAATAGGTCTTAAGCAAATAAGTGAACTTTTCATGCTGAAATTGAAGACACTAATGAGATGGTAATTTCTGGGGAAAAAAAATAGAGTTGAATTGGGAGAAGTGAAAACATATACATAGTTTCTGCTTTATAGAGAAAAGCATATAAATTTTCAAAACCTTGCCTGAAGAAGAGAAGAGTTTCTACACACATACTTTATAGTCTCATTTAGTTTTTATTAAAAACTAAACAAATGAAACAAGCAGCTCTTGACTCTTTTCAAATGAAAAAGCAAAACTAACATTCTTGTTGAAAGGAGGAATGAATAAGCAGCAGAAACATATTTTCTCCTGGATCTCAGTATTTATGCTTGTGAGACTAGTATGAATCTTACTGCATTTTCACTGCAATTCTTACCATAATTGCCTCTTTCTCATAAAAGTATAGTTTATTCCCGAGAAGACTTCACTTTGTTCAGAGTCTTAGGATCCCTTTTCCATCCTTAACCCAGGGTAATACATTTCAACCCTACAACATAAAGTTGGTATTCACTACAATGAGTCGTGAGATTTGGGCTCAGTTACTCCCTGTGTTTCACACTATGTTACCTCTAAGAGAAGAAGGTACCTAAGACTGCTTAAGAGCATTTCCTATTATTCTGCAAAGGAAGAAAGGATGGGGAACATCTTCTGACCCCGTAAAAGATACTTCCTAGGTAGCCAGATGACTAGCAGCCCTTCATCTGCATTCCCTCTTAACCCACAGGACTAATCGAACACAGATCTTATTGACTACAGCAGAGGACACTATCACTATGCCAGTGGCCCACTGATTGCATTATTAGTTGATAAGGCTTTGTAATTAGCCCTCAAACTCTCCTCAGTAAATCTCCAATTTCATCCCTCAGAGAGTCTGAGTAGATACTACTATACTATAGGGCCTCAGAAAGCTACTAATGAAGTGTGTAATGAGACTTTTTAGAGTCAGAAGATTGAGGAAAATACAAAGATAAATAAAAAGCATATAAAAGATGAGGGTTATTTTTCTAGTGATTTTTTCCCATCTCTACTATTGAAAATGTCTCTCAGGAATGGCTTCAAAACCATTCCTAAGTTAAAATGCAGAAGAAGAATTAATGGTAAATAGAAGTTTACTTGTACAAATTAAAAAAGGCTTGCATCACTGGTGTGCAGCAATGGATAGCATTGAAATAGGATGTTAATTTCCCTAGTAAGGAAGCTGTGCTTAAACTCTCACCTTGTGAAGTTTTTGCAGGACACCCACTCCACGTGTGCACACTTCCCTACAGCCTGTAATATCAAAATATCTCTCTGTGTACTTATGACGTATTTACTTACACAAATCTGTCCACCACTAAACAGTATGGCGTTGGCACTGTCAAGGGAAAAGATGGATGAAAAGACAGAGGTTTGGTCTCATGCAGTCCTTCCAAACTTCTCATCTGGTTTACACTTTCTCATGTTGTGAGAGTGCTATTGTTAGAGTAAATGGTTACAAATGGTAAGAAGTTCGGGTTTTTTTAATGATTTCCCATGTCTTAGAGAAGCCTGTGCTGTTTCATGATTCCTGCTGAGCCAAGGGCTCTGGCAGTTAAATGCTCTCAGACCTTCCTGTTGCAATTTAACCCCCTTGCTGTGTGCTTTGGCAGTGTTTTTGTTGCCATAATAGAGTTTGCAGAACAGAACATGTGGACGTGCCTTGAGTCATAGTCCAGATATTCTGTAAATCAGCATAAATTAGTATGGCCACTAAAAGATGTAATCTCTCACTCTGAAGAGGGGAAGAGCAGGGAAAGGTTATTTTTAATTCAGATCAATGATTTGATCTGGTTTACCATAAGCCCAAAACACATGTCAACCATTTCAGTTCTTACTTAAGCATATAGGCTGAAAATAGTAAATAAAGTGTTTTTTTGCATTGCAATACTAGACCATGGAGAAGCATGACTGAAATATAGACATGCATTGTGCTCTCCAGGTGTGCTGTGGGCTTTAATAGCATCCAGTGCAAAGGTGCTAAGCAACTGGAGAAGGCATGGCTGCTTTGTGACCAGGACTCAGAGTTGGAGACACTTCCCTACAGGGACCAAAACCCGTCAGAGGGTTAGTGGACAATATAGGGGTCCTGGTTTGGGTGAGAACAGAGCTGTTTCTGTTCAGTGATTTTACTTTTCAGCTCAGTACTTCTAACTGCACTGTCTGAAGTGAAGGTCTAAGGGGCCAGCCTGTTTTCAGTGTCTGTTGCTGGCAGTGATAACACCCCATGGTTAGAGTTACTACCAAGGATTGGTGTGCAGACCAAGGCCACTGCTGGATCTTGTGTACCACATTGGGAAGTGCAGAAAGTGAAAGGCCACACCTGCAGGGAGGAGAGGACAGGGCAGGTGACCCCAAACTGACCAATGAGGTATTCCAGCCCATAGATGTCATATTCGGATATAAGGCAGAGGGATCTGGAGGGTCTATATCTTGCTTGCTTGCTCATTGCTCTCTCCCTGGGAGCTCCTGGGCTCTTCTCCCCTCTTGGACCACTTTGCCAGCTTTGCTTGGCTTGGCTCAGGTCCTCTTCAGTTCCTTCCTCAGAGCATTCAAGGAGGACTCTGTCCATTCTGCCTTCAATCCCAGTCAGTGTGTTCCTGAATCTGGTACCAGAATCCAGCTCCTGAACACAGCTCCCGAACACAGCTCCCATCTGCTGCAGGGCCCAGTCTGGGACTCCTCAGTGCCTGCTCTACAGCATCAGTGGTGACAATGATGTAATTACCATCAGGGGGGTTGGGTTTGATACTGGTTTTGTATATATTTGTAAATATTCTAGTTTTATTATTATTATTTTCATTTTCATTAAAGCTGTTCTACTTTCCTTTTCTAATTGCTGAGTCTCTCTCCCTTATTCCCTTTCTCTTCCCCTTTGGGGAGGGAGGGGGTTTAACAGAGAGCATAAGTTATAGGTCTAAGGGGCCACCCTGACCCTAAACCATGCCAATAGGCAAGATAATTCAAAGTACCACTAGTGCTGTACTGGAGTAGTCCACCAAATAATATGTGCTATGGCAGGTTTCCTTCCTCATTGAAACACCACATTTTCATACTCCCTCACATGCCTTTCTGTCTGCTGACCCAGCAGTTTAATGTATCTGGACTACTAGATGCCACAGTAAAGTCAGCCATTAGAGGTTCACAAAACAAAATTACACATTGCTGTCACTGATTTTATTTTATTGTAGCTTAACCTATTTCATCTTCATGTTTTCAGAATCTAGTTTCCCATGAGTCACTTCAGAGCATAATGGAAAACTTCAGCACAGCAAGACTAATCATTTGTGTGAGTGAAACCAGTATGATCCTCAAATACAGTGTGTTAACTATGGGCTAAACACTGCTGTTATCCCTTTTGACTAAATGGTTAGACAGTTTTCATAGTCTTTTGCAACACTTCAAAAAGGAGATACTGAAAATGGAATTTTCTACTTCTACAGTGCTATGGTTCATTTACATAATCGGTATATTAAGTGCTCTTTTCCTGAAAATGAGAAGTATCAAATAACTGGAATGTTATCGCCAGTCATAGAATCGTTCTTCCATCACACAGTCCCAAATTTTTATTTTCAGCTTTACTTTCTGCATCCCAGTGTCTCTGATACTTCCATCTCTCAGCTTTGCTTGTTTTTGTCACAGAGAAATGACATTTACTGGGTCAGAAGGATACCCTTACAAAGCATGTGGGGCAGTTTGTCTTCTAGGATTGCACAAAACTTACTTGGTATAGACGTTCTCTTTGTTTCAGCTACCAGTTCCATAAACTGTTCAGCTGGTTTGACCTTTACTGTAAAGGAAAATACCTAGCAGCACACTGCCTGCCTTCTACAAGCTGTGTTCTGCAAACACAGCTTAACTCCATCCCCAGTAGCATCATAGCATGACAGAAAACAATGGACTGAATCAGAAGACCTATACTTGTTCATAGTATACCAAAACTGACATCTGAAAGAATTTTGTATGTCTAATCATCATCATAATAAATAAATAAATAAAAAGAAATAAGATTTTTTTTAAAAAGTTAATATTTTTTTCTTCTGGGTCTTCTGGGAGCCAAGTTAATTTCCACAATAAATGGGATTGCTGGCACCATTCCACGAAAGCAAAAAGTTGGAAAGGAAGCAGATTCAAGTATGTGTCCTGTCTCCACCGCAGTAAGCCTTATTGCATTATATTTCACTCAAATTCAATTTCATAATAATAATAAATTACACTGGCCTTCGACTTGATGTTATAGGACTAAGTAGTGCAACATACTATTTAGTCTTTTGAAACAGCATTCACAAAGGATTGAAGTGCGTTTGTCTTCAGTGAGTGATCTAGATATTTAGATGCATTTTAAAAATCCAGCCAAATGTGTCACTTAGGCTACAGCTATACCCAGAAATAAGCTAGGTCTGTTACTGAGCCTTTGGCCGATTCACTTGTCAGGTTCAATGTATCCCATAGGGAGGGTGGCTGCATCCGTGAGGGCTAGTCCTTAAAACATGTCTTGGCACTATCTAGAAGAGAGCCAGGTGACTGGGCTGGAAGCAGGCTGGAGAGGATGCTGGCTGTGCTAGCAGTTTGACAGAGGTGGTGATCAGATGGCAGTGGTTGGGTATATGCCCTGGTTCTGCTAGCTGTGTAAACCACCAGCGGCAGACTCTGCGCTTCTTTTTTTTATTCTCACTTGGAATAAAATATACTTCTTTCCAAGAGTAACTTAAAAGAAATTACCTCAGAATTTTAATGCTTCTGTGAAATCAGTGACATTTACCTATTTGTGTGTTGTTAAATAAAATTCAGATTTATTCAGACACAAATACACATTTTTATTGTTTATGAATTTTTAATGTTCATTTTGCTGAATCTTTGAGCAACACAAACCAACAAAATAGGTGCTTACTTTTGTTAAAGTAGAAACAGTATTTAAATGTGAAAAAACTCCTTGCAAAGATGCCGGATAAAACTCAGAGTGTAAACATGAACACCTCTCAAAGGTCTGTTGAAGGTTAAGTGAAGGCTTTAAAAATTTTCATTTTATCCTATTATTGATAGGAAACAAAGCTTATTCTTATGAAACCCATCTCTATATGTTTTGCTGATAAAGTGTGTTTTTATACCACCAAAACTATCAATATTAAGTTTTTATTGTAGGCTTACTGGTGCTTTGTGAGACCCCAGTTCTGAGCTATCCTGTCACCCAGAGGACAAGGAGAGTGTAAGCCCCATTTTATTTCTGTGCATCAGATCCCTCCATCCTGGTAAACAACCTAAAAAGTCAGCTAATGCAGCTGACATCCCAAATTATGTAATTTCTCATAATACAAGCCAGAAATGCTATTCAGTCCTGCTATACATGCAGGAATGCTGTTCAAAACCTTGGCTTCTGGCTTAGTAGCATAATCAGTGGTACAAAGGATACTTGGCATGCAATAGGAATTACTTGAGCCATGCCAATGAAGGAAGGAAGGCTCCATAACCATCATCTTTTGCTACATCCTTCATAGAAAACTGCCAGACATGAAAAGTAACCACAGTGACAGGGAGACAGATAGGTATTGGGAGGACATGCCTTGTGGTGAAAACTCAGATTTAGGATCAGCACTCTGTATTCCTGTGAGACAACGAATTTTATGTCTACTTTAGAACTGCTGAAATTTGTAGATTTTTGCAAGAAAGACATACAAGAACCAGAACAGTTGTCACATTTCTGCCTGAAGTTCACTGGAAAAAAAAAAAAATGTTAGGCTGGCGTATTCAAGGTGCTCCATCTCAGTTTAAGGGAAAACCAAGGATTTAAAAGATGTCTGTCAGCAGCTGCTGGGCTGCTCAATTATTCCTAGAGCAGTGTTTGCAACAAATTCTCAACAGAGCCCCTAATAATATTTCACAGTATTACAAAAAGCTTCCTCCTTTTCTGACTGCAGTCAGTGGTAACTATGCCGTTAAATCCTTTGGGAACATGAACAGGCACAGCTGTTAACCCCAATATACTGCATCAGCATCACACTCGTGTGCATGGCATTTTGAGCAGTTTATTTGCAGTACATGGAAAACTGACAATAGACATAACATTGGATATTGACCTACTAATAACCACTTGCCTTCAGGATTTAACAGGTCACAGAATCACAGAACATTAGGGGTTGGAAGGGACCTCTGGAGATCATGGAGTCCAACCCACCTGCCAGAGCAGGATCACCCAGGGCATGACACACAGGAACATATCCAGGTGGGTTTTGGAAGTCTTCAGAGAAAGAGACTCCACGCACTCTGGGCAGCCTGTTCCAGGCTCTGTCACCCTCACAGGAAAGAATTTTTTCCTCATGTTGAGGTGGAACTTTCTGTGTGTCAGCTGGTGACCATTACCCCTCATCCTTTCACAGGGCACCACTGAAAAGAGACTGACCCCTTCTACTTGACACCCACCCTTCAGACATTTGTAAACATTAATAAGATCCCCTCTCAGTTTTCTCCAGACTAAACAGCCCCAGGGCTCTCAGCCTTTCCTCACAAGAGAGATGTTCCAGTCCCTTCATGATCCTTGTAGCTCTCCATTGGACTCTCTCTAGTATTTCCCTGCCCCTCTTGAATTGGAGATACCAGAATTCGACACAGTACTCCAGCTAGAAAAAAAGTCAGACTTCTTTTCTGGAAACATATTCTTAGTTTGAATATAGAATCATAGAATGTTTTAGGCTGGAAGGGACCTCTAGAGGTCATCTGGTCCAACTTCCCCACACAAGTAGGTACTTCTCTAACTAGGGCAGGTTGCTCAGAGCCCCATCAAGCCTGACCTTGAATGACTCCAGGGATGAGGCCTCCACCACCAATCTGGGCAGCCCATTCTAGTGATCTACCACCCTCATATTAAAGAACTTTTTTCTAATATCCAGTCTAAATCTATCCTTTCCTAGCTTAAAAGCATTGCTGCTTGTCCTATCATTAGAAACCCTTTGGAATACACCTTCCCCCACCTTCATGTAGGCCCCCTTCAGGTACTGGAAGGTCACTATAAGGTCCCCCCAGAGCCTTCTCCTCTCCAGGCTGAACAGTCCCAACTCTCTCATACGAGAGATGCTCCATTCCCCTGATCATTTTAGTGGCCCTCCTCTGGACACGCTCCATTATGTCTACAGCCTTCTTGTGCTGGGGGCTCCAGAACTGGATGCAGTACTCCAGGTGAGGTCTCACCAGGGCAGAGTAGAGGGGCAGAATCACCTCTTTTGATCTGCTGGCCAACACTTCTTTTGATGCAGCCCAGGATGTGATTGGCCTTCTGAGCTGCAATTGCACATTGGTGGCTCATATCCAGTTTTTCATCCACCAGCACCCCCAAGTTCCTTTCCACAGGACTGTTCTCTAGTATATCCTCTGTCAGCCTATACAGATAATGCTGGTTACCCCGGCCCAGGTGCAGGACCCTGCACTTGCCCTTGTTGAACCTCAGAAGGTTCATATGGGCCCACCTTTCCAGCCTATCCAGGTCCCTCTGGATGGCATCCCGTCTCTCTGGCATATCAACTGCACACCCCAGCTTGGTATCATCCACAAACTTGCTAAGGGTACGCTCAATGCCACTGTCAATACCATTAATGAAGATATTAAACAACACTGGTCCCAGCACAGCCACCTGAGGAACACCATTCGTCACCTTCCTCCATCTGGATATTGAGCCATTGGGCGTCACTCTCTGGATGCAACCATCTAGCCAGTTCTTTATCCACTGAACAGTTCACCCACTGAACACGTAATTCTCCAACTTAGAGATAAAGATGTTGTAGGGGACTGTGTCAAAGGCCTTGCAGAAGTCCAGATAGAGAACATCCATAGGTCTACCCTTGTCAACTAATTCAGTCATTTCATTGTAGAAGGCCACTAGGCTGATCAGGCAGATATGCATATCTAGATGCTGCCTGGACCTGTTTATAAGCTGTATGGGTGTAGGGCAGGCACTGAGATCTGACACTCACTGGAAAATTTGTGCCTTTATCTACATTCACTTATGGGAGGTCCAAGCATAGCCAAAACCAAAGAACAGAATAAAATATATTTTATTTGTACTTGTTAAGTTAGAATTGTCTCTGAGAAAAGTTTTTAGCCTGTGGCCTTCTGGGAATGATCCCTGGATTACACCAATGCCGAGAACGTGGCTAGGTAGTGGCTGGGACAGTGCTAATAGACCCAGGCAACAAGTCTGCTGGTGACTATTCCAAAACCTTCTCGGTGTACATGTTCAGGTTTCTGTACTCAGGTCTATGTTCTGGAAAAGTTTCATTTACCAGCAGGAAGACAGACAGTCAACATGTGGAAGTTTAAGAAAGTCAACAGTCTCCTCTTTCCCTTTTGCCTTCAGAAGGTTCACTTTTAACAAGCCACAAATGTTAGATCACTCTCCCTTAGCACATCTTACCCCATGAGGATAATTGCCCTTTTGCAAGACTCATGGCTTTCAGAGCCATTTACAACACAATCCAGGACTGGGGAATTCACAACATATGTTTCCACAATAACTGAGGAATTATGAGCTTCTCATCCTGAAAGACCTCTCTACTCCCACTGACACATACTCATGAGCTAAAAATTAACCACCTTTTTTATTTGCTAGGGACTTTTACAAATTTGGACTGAACCAGGTGATGTAGTCAGCATGCCTCAAACCCAATATTCAGCCCAGAAACAGTGACTGAGGATATCAAAAATTCAAATGCTGCTTCCAACCAGTGTCATTAAGAGCTGATATTTTCACCTTTGGAAATCAGCTAGATACAGGTCTGCCATCAATACTTATATTACAGGCCATGTTTTCACTGTTGGAACTAATATTCTAGCAAGTTCTTCAGATTCACATTTAGAATTTGGCTCAGTTGCCTAAACATAGGTCTCTGGCACCCTTTGAGATGCCATAAAGGTATTCTGCCTGGATTTTAGTTGCCAATTGAAAGTGGAGACCTCCCATTCTTGTTTCATGATATTTCAGAAATCTTACAGCAGCTCATGGCACAGATGCCTTCGTTTGTGCATCTGAATTGAGCCTACATTGATGCGTGAGCAAGCTCTATGAAACAATAGTGTTGTAAACTGTTCTCTTCAGTAATAGTGAAAGTTGATGTTTTTCTTCCAGATTGCATGCTAAATAATACAATTTAATTAAGCCGAAAGGATTTTTACTTAAGGATTTTATTTTGTTTTATTTCATGAAAAGGTGAATTATTATGGTATACTACAGATCGGATTACCTACAGAACAGTAAATAACCTTTGATTAAAGGTTTAAAACTTAGTTTCTTCATCTGTATATTTCTCGCAGGTAAAAAGATAAATTTTCTTAGCCATGAGAAACACCCAGCCACATTAATAGAAGGTGCAGATTAGAGATCAGGCTACCACTTTGAAACTGTCTTCAGAAGTATACTTACAGTTTAGTTATAAAAGAAGAAATGGAAAGGATAAAAAGGAGAGAAAAATAAATATCTATTGCAAAATAGATTTGCATAATAATATTGCAACAGTCGAACAAAGCCCTCCACAATGTGTTTAAATGAGTATGATACCGTATATAAATACTGATACACAAAACAGTGCACTGATACAAAATATGTAAGATGCCAAATATATGATACAATTATAGATTTGTTATTCTATCTAATATAGAATAGAGTATATTTTCTATTTAAGAAAAAGCAATGAAATAACAAAGACATAATATAAAACAATCATAAAGAAGAAATACTCATAATTTTAAACTTTTGATAAAAATATGGATATATTTTGTTCAATAAACATAACAAACTCTTTCTGAAGTAGCAGGTTTGTTACCTGGACAGAGGAAAATGGCAGTTTTTCATCTAGTAATCACAAGAAACTATAGCTAATTTAAGACAAAGACCCAAAAATTAACTCTATAACTACAGTATCATATTTTCTCAGGGATACTGACCACTGCTGGTAAGACACAAAGAAAAATTACCAAAGTCATGGCAACTTTCAGAAAAGTGTATAACATGATAATAGCGAAACTTACTTTTGATGATCTCCCAGGGGTCTTTGTCCAATGGATTTTAACAATGACTCTGGTCGAACCGTTAATTTTGGCGATGTCTTGGGGCTAGTATCAGAATCTCCACTTTCTTCATCTCCCATAGCCTTAATATAGCTCCCACTTCTCATTCTTCTGCAGGGGATCTCTTCATCTTTCCCACCAGCTGGGTATCCTCCCCATTCATCCTGAGGTACCTAATGGAGATCATAAAACACATATGCAAAATGTGCTTTATTTTTTTCATATATTTAAATACTTCAACTTTTCCTTTTACAAAGACAAGTCCTGATTATTTTTTTTTATTATTCTTTAGAAACAGAACATTTAGAAATTTCTAAGGGCCAAGAATTACTTGGCAAATTTATTCCAACTTCAAGATTGGAAATTTTCAGTTTATAAATCTTGGAACCTAAGGAACAATCAAGGCGTTGTTTGTAAGCTGAGCTGCAATACGTATTTGTAGACATCCTCTAAATTGCAGAAAACAGCTTAGCTTAACCTCTTAAAAGTTGGCACATAGATTTTTCAGCTGATAAACAGTAAGTTCATCAGGTGTCTCAGACCTAAAACTCGTTGAAAGCTGAGCACTTCAGAGTCTTTTACCAACTCTCATTATATGGCACTTTGGCTACTTTTCAGGAAGGTGAATGAAGTATTTAAGTTAAACTAAGCTGCTATTTTGGCATAAAGGAATAGGATTCTGATGTAGGGCAAATTTCTGTGAAAAAAAAACCAACCAAACCCAAAAATCGGAACAATGTGGCAAGTTGTCCTTTTTCATATTTAGAAACTTCAAAATAGTTCATAGATGCTATAACGTATCAGGAACATAGCCAATTAATTATCAATACACTTGTGTGAGGCTGCTTTCATGCAGTTGAGGTGGTTTTTCAGATAGTAAGATTGGCAGTCAGATAAACCACAGCTGGTGGATGAGTATCTGTCTGCATCACAAAATGGCAAAGAATTGATCAGGAGTAGATTTTCCAATCCAAAGTGAAATCATCTTTGTTTTAAGATTTATGGATAAACTCATCAAGTCTGTCTCTGACAGTGTTGCTGATTCTGCTTTTTGTATAATCTTCCAAGGCACTGAGTCCTCTGGTACTTATCCAGAAACACACTTAAGCATTTACTTAACTTAAAGGATATAAGCAACTCTCTGAAATTCATTATAATAACGGTTACAAAGAAGGATGTGATGGAGTACATCAGTGCACCAGGGCTGATGTACTTGGCAGCATCAAATCCTACTTAATGACATAATGACTTCATATGTATTAAACCATAGAATGGCATTATTTACCAATATATTATAAATCTGACCTTATAGTTAAACTTATATTAAGGAGTTTTTGCAAACTAGGATGTCTCATAAAGACTTTTAAGTTGAACATATTTGAGACCTTCTACAGATAGAGTTCATTGTGGAGTTGATGGAAATACTCCCTTTGGTTTCAGCAGTCTTGGAGATCAGATTTAAATAATGAACACGACTGCCTGTCATCTTTACTGCCCTTTCAAGATACACAAATTAGCCACACGCCAGGTGAGTAAACCTGTTGCTCTGAGTCCCTAAAAGGGATTAAGGGTGAAAAGAAGTTTTAAAAGAGGGGTGAACAAAGGCAGAGATATTAAAGAAACAAGCTAGGGAGAGGAAAAAGTGAGACTAAAGGTGAACTCGGATAAGAAGAGACAAAACAGGTCAAATAGATCAGAAACATGTTAGAGATAAATATCAGAGAAAAAATTATGAGTTCTATCCTTATACAAAATAATAGAGCAGGACATGAATTTAAATTAAATAGGAGTTAGATCATGCAAAGAAACAAAGTTTTCATATTACTCAGCTTTGGATGGCGACTGGAAAGGGAGCAAGAAAAATATTCCAAAACATGAAGCCTGTAAATGGGACACATCATCCTCATTTCTTTTCTAAGACCAAGTATGTATAAGATTAAGGTTGGAGGAAGGTTTTTTGAGATTCTAGGAGACATTAGAGATATTTGCATGCAGTGGTAATTGCAATAGCCAGACTCCTAAAATATATTTTATTTTATTTTATTTTATTTTTTAATCTACAGCTGGCAACACCATTAAGTGTAAAAATCTAAATTAGAGAGCTACATTAAGAACTAACTGATATCATACAAACATGCTTTCACTTTTAAATATTCTTTATTTCTTGTATGTCAGCAAGGCTAAAAACAAAATCCAAATGCTGAAAAAGCATTTATTAACATCTACATTTGCCCACTGCAAGCTATACTATTCGATTTTCTGTACTAAAGCTGAATTATTATGTTCAGTCTTTTTTTTTTTTTTTTTCCAGAATGCTCGTAACTTTTTCATAGAATAATTATTTTGGCTTGAAATTTCCTTCCTTCATTTTAACTTGAAGACAATTTAATAGAAAGTTTAAAACATTGTTCAATAACCTTTTACCTACTCAAATACAAAAACTTTTTAGTTTTTCAACTTTCCTTTGTCTGAAATTCCATGTTCAAATAACTATATAAGGTCTGGATGTAAATGAGTAAACGCAGGCTTATTTGTTGATTGAAGTTGAAATCCTACTTTAAAATATAGAAATGACTGATTTTTTTTTTACATTAAAGTATCTAAAAAATTAAATTTCTTCACTGTGTTAAGGAGCTTCAAGAGGACAAGTCTTACAGTTATGTATCTTACTATTTTTGTTGATTACATTTCTTTTGCTTTCTGAATTCACAAGTTCAATGAATTCACATAAAAGCTAAAAACTGAAGAAGCCCTGCTGAATTTGTGCTTGTGATATACTCATGGTACACACAAATGCACCAAGAATCGCTTTCTAATTAGAGTAACTCATTGGCTATCACAGAAGAATTTATGGTCAAAAAAAAGCATTTTTCACAATTAAAATATGTGTATTTTTTTACTTCTGATCCATTCAAAGGAGCGGAATACAATGAATAGAGGGAAATGCTTCTGCAGCCTGGCAAGCAAGTTTGGCCATGTGTTCTCTCAGAAGGTTTCATACATAGCCGAGGAAAACAGCTGGAGTCCTTTTGCTGTCTTCAGAAGCCAGTGAAAGGGCCCTTGACATTGCTTTTCCTCACGGACTGAGAATAGAAGCCAAATTTGAGTCCCAGTTCAGCCTGGTTGATCATTTACTTTAGCTGATAAGTTAAATACTTGGTAAAATCTTTCCAAATCCAGGTCATCTCAAACCCCAACATAGCTTTAAAGAAAAGAGGTATTATACTTGTGCAGGAAAGATTTTTCTTTTAAAATATTAACAAAAAATATTTAACAACATGTGTGAGGGTCATTAAATGTATATTTTTCAAAAGATGAAAAGGGCTTTGCAGCTTGCAGAAGTGGCTTCTTACCATAGTTACCGGCCCCTAAAATTCCCATCTGCAGGGCTTGCAGCTGCTAATTGGGAATAATTACCCTAATTATCTACTTGCATATAGTAATGAGTGCTGATATTTATAATGTCTAAAAAGGCCTTCCTCCTGTTCTAGATGTTAACATGAATCCTTGTATATGCAATTTCTATCCACAGAGGAGTTAGACTGCATATTATCATATGAATTCCCTTTTGTAAGAACAACGAATGACAAGGTCTGGATCTTTTCATTTAATTTTGTTACCGGCTGCTGATTTGGTTATAACTATTACAGAGAATGACGAGTCTCTTTCATAAATTTCATGCACAGTTGCTTTGAGTTGCACAACCTTGTTCAGGAAATTTGGGCTGTTTTTAATTGTTCTGCTACTGATTCAGTGTGATATATTAGTCACCTAGGGCCAATTTTGTTAAAGTACCTATAGGTACTATTTTTTGGAGCTGATCTTGAGAGTCAACCCCAGAACCTTAGGTAGGACCATAAATTCACCATAAAGGGCACTTAGCGGAGTTAGCTCCTTCAGAGCGGCATCCAAAAGGGACAAAAAGAACCCTTCAGTTAGGAACAAAAATGCAAAGCATGAAGAAAAATCTCAAATGCTTCTCCTTTTCTGGGTTTATAGTATCTGATTACAAGCATCAGAAAGGCCCTTCTGTCATTTCTTATTCACAGCCTAAGATCAACTTTGGAAGAACAAATTTAGATGTTTTTTTTCAAATAATTGAAAAGCCTTATTCTTTCCTTCTATGACAAAATGGCTGTGGAAGTGGGAGATGTTACTGCTCACATTCTAATTAATAATGGTTGGAGTGCTTAGGAAGGAGAATTAGCGCTGAGAAATAAACTGATATGCTCTTCTCTTTTTATAACGCATGGCCTTTTAATGAAACACTCACAGATTGCCTGGGGAGGGCTGGTTATAAGAGAAGGATTTCACTTACGAGGAATGAGAGAGCTTAGCTATACTCCCTGGGCCAAACACTCACTTGAATTTTATGTGAAAGTGTGTTTACATAAAACTTGTGGAGCATCTAGGTCTAGGGGTGAACTTGTAGAGTAGGGTGAATGGTTGGACACGATGATCCCATGGGTCTTTTCCAACCTAGATGATTCTGTGATTCATCTTAACAAAGAAAGAAGTGCCTTTACTCCAAACTGCCTTTCAGCCTGCTGCTCAGAATGCAGCGTGGGGAACCGAAAAGATGGGGGTTTGACTATGTGAAGGCTGAGGAAGAAACAGAATTCGTATCTTCACAATGGGTATTCTGAGAAGCTTTGTTGATATGAAAATTATTTTCTTTCTGTTAGAAGAAAAGTCTCTATCCTTGTGTGTTGATAAAAGTCTTTCCTGTTGTGTGTCTTGTTTTTTCTCACATGAGACCTGTCAGAGGAAAACATTTCAAACCGCTGACTGGACTTCAGCAATAAGTCCATCCCCTGATTCTCAGATTGCACAGTCTGTGCATGTAAGCAACATCATGTTGTCAGGGAAAGCAGGGATGGATTCACTGAACCTCCAGAACAAACTAGGAATAATGGAATTGCTGAGGTTGGAAGGGATTCTGGAGATCTCTAGTCCAGTCTTCTGCTCAAAGCATGGTCAGGTACAGCAGGTTGTCCAGGACTGTGTCCCGCTGGCTTTTGAATGTTTCCATGCGTGGACACTCCACAACCACTCTAGGCAATCTGTTCCAATGCTTGACCACACTTGGAAAAAGTTTTTCCTTCTGTCTCATCAGAGATATGTAATCTTGGCTCCCATTCAGGAGCTAGAGCTAGCAGTGTGAATATCCAACTCTGTATCTAAGAAAACAAACTGAAAGGTAGGTAAGAAATTTTCTCTTAAATCTTCAAGGAGTCTCAGAAAAACAGCCTTTGTACACAGCTGCAAGTAGATGAAAGTAGATGACAACCTTGGAAGGCAGACAGAAATGCTTTTTTAGTATGGTGGGAAGTTTCCTTGATATTATAAAGGAAAGTAGGAGCTGGACTTCCTGTCATTTCCAAAATTTTATCTGGGGTCACTAGACCCTATTGATTGATTTTTTTTGCATGAGTGAAGAGTGCAATATATGAAAATAAATCTTTGTTTTCTCAGTACCTAACCTTGTATCTACACCTCAACATCATTCTCAGTGCACATTTAAAACTTTTTTTTTTTTTTAATGTGCTGATTCATTGTTCAAAAGCTATAATTACACAGTGAAGCCATTCAGAAATCTCCACAAAATATGCCAGGGACTTCTCCTTACCACTAACAATGCAAATCATCATAAATAGCTTTAATTTTTACATGCCACCCCCTACTCCCTGAACTCCTTGACAGCTCAGAAGCACAGAGAGTTCTTGCAGCATTCCCCAGAAGTCCACTGACACTGTCTATCAATGCAGAAGCTAATCTGAGAAAGCAAGAAGCATCTTTGCCTTGCAGCCATTCACTCCAGGCTTTGCTACGAACAGCCAGAGTATCACAGGAAGAGGAAGAAAATCACACAGATTCCAAACAATATATGCTTTACACTTTGTTGAAAACAACTTTAATTCAGGAATCTGGGATTTGGCAATGGACTGGACACCCATGTAGATCACAGAACACAAACATTTTGTTCCATCTAGGAGATGGCAAACCTCTACCTGAGCATTATTTATTGTCTGATTTTAGTTTTTCATTTGTAGTTCCAAGCAGAGCTGCACTAACTGATCCTTAAAGGAAACAAGACTTCTGTCCTGTGTACTCAGAATTGCTTAGTTGTTACTTCTGTATTTTCTACAAAGCAGTGTTCTTTTCATTTAAATAATGCATTATAGCTCACAGTGATGAACTTGAAAAATAAAGAACCAGCACTATGTTTCCTAGCTGGTTCTCCAGCAACAATGTGAATTGTAATCGAAGGATTTATTATAAATAGGATTGTAAGGACTCTGTGGTTTTGTTTGGATGAATATGGGGCCAAATGCCTATGTCATGACCTGCTGTCCTCTTATTGCTGGCAAAGACCTTTGCAGTTCAGCCTCTTGCAAATCCTGTATGACATTGCTGGATCTCTCTGGGACCCTCTGGACTCTGTGCAGCTTTGACATGGTAGAGTGAGTTGCAGTCAGACAGCAATGGTGGGCTTATCCACACTAGAAGTGATTTTAGCCTGCTAAGTCTGGGCTCACTGAGATCTTGTGCCAGAACTTTGATATGAGATAAACTTGGACTGAAGGGAGATCTTGGCCTTTACTTAAATGAAAACCTAGACATATTCTCTCAGTCTAAGACACAAAACCAGTAGGGATGCAATCAAGAAACCTGGATTCCAGTTGGCTGCATATTTCCTTTGGTAAGTGATCCCGGATACTGCTTTGTGGTCAACTGTGATGGTTTAACCCCAGCCAGCAACTAAGCACCACACATCTGTTCGCTCACTTCTCCCTACTCCATGTGGGATGAGGAGGACAACAGGGAAAAAAAACCCCAAACTTGTGGGTTGAGATAAGAACAGTTTAATAACTAATATAAATTAAAATAAAATATTATAAT
>JANIJG010014892.1:52727-98063 GCA_024611175.1 Megaceryle torquata
CTAATATAAATTAAAATAAAATATTATAATAACAACAATTATATAAAAATATGATAATTATAATTAAAAATAATATAACAAAAAGAGGGAGAAATAAAACCCAAGAAAAGACAAGTGATGGACCATACAATTGCTCACCACCCTCTGACCAATGCCTGAGCAGTGATCTGCCTCCCTCCCCCCACCAACTTCCAGTTTATATACTGAGCATGATGCTCTGATGATCCATACATGATATACTGAGCATGTATGGAATATCCCTTTGGCTAGTTTGGGTCAGCTGTCCTGTCTGTGCTCCCTCCCAGTTTTTTGTGCTCCTGTGCACTAGCAAAACATGGGAAATTGCAAAGCAACAACTAAATTCAGTATATTATCAACATTCTTCTCATACTGAATTCAGAACATGGCCCTATTCTAGCTATTAAGGAAAATTAGCTCTATCCCAGCTGAAACAAGGACATCGGCTTAAGCCACTTTAAAATTATACTACCATCAACTTAAGTGGGGCAGTTTTTCCTTAAGCAATATTCAGCTTTTCAAGAAATGCTAGTAATGGTAAAGTGGCTCAGAGTGCTGCCTGGAAAATTACTAACAACAATAATAAAGATGAATAAAGGAAGTTTTCAGCCGAGCTGGAGAGCTGTTCCAACTCGCTTTGCTGCTGCACAATCATCAGTACTAGCGAGAGAGAAGGATGAAAATGGTATGGTGATTACCCTAAGGCTGTGTATGCAATAGTAGAGAAAGTCCCACTGTCTTGTCCAGAGGTCAGTTGGCCTGCAGCACTCCAGACCCATGCTATTAAGCAGTATTTGCCTCCAAACCAGTGTGACTACCAGAAACCATCCCTGGCCTGTACTAAGTCCTGAACTGTACCCAGGAGCTGTCTGGGGGAATATTGTCTGTCTGGGATGAAAGCAATGCCCAGGATGGGCTGAGCCACCTAACAGGATGGATGTTAGGTGGATGACAGAGGATCTATCCTGATCCTCCATCAGAAGATCAGGATGCAATGCCAAGGAAACTACACTAACACAGTGCAGTTTGATAGCAAAGATCTAGTATAAAGTTGAATTATTTTAATAGTCGATGTCCACAGAAGCATCAAAGACCAAAACTTGGAACTTCTCATGCTTGCCACATCATGCAATATTTCTGCCAATTAATTTGCTACAGTCTTGGATGCAGAGTTTGTTTTTCTATCTCTTTGCCTTTTTAGGCCATCTCATAGCTGCATTTTCCTTTAAATCTTTCTCTATAAATTGAATGAATTTAATTACAATGCAAATTCAGCTAAAACCAAACATCAAAAGGCTAAAGACTTAAAGTGGATTGCAGCTTGTCACTCACTGCAAGTGGAGGGGAGTCAGCAATATACTTGCCAGCTGGGCTGCCTCACTGACAGGGCAGAATATGAGGCTCAGGGGACCACAATACCAGCATCTGAAGCTAGCTACAAATTTTCCTGGCAGTTATTTTTGGGTGAGGTAGACTGAATTGCCTGAACCACATTTGCAGAGTGAATGGAGTCCAGCTAACTGCACAGTACAGTGAAGAAAAACAGCCTGGGTTTTGTGACTGATGAAGTTGTGGGAGATAAGACTGAGAGGCTGAGGCATGTGCTCCTGCTCATGAGGTGTCACCTGCATCCCTGTGGCCTCACTGCATCACATCCAACACTCTCACAGGCATCTGGGGCCCTGCGTGGTACAGCACAGGTATTGTAGTGCCTTTATTCCGTGCTTTTCTAGCCACCTTCAGAAGTGGGAAAATAAAGTATCATCAGCTGCTTCAGCCCACACTCTCAACACTGCATGACCTATAAACCAAAATCACCTGTAGGTTCCTCTGGAAAAATCTTTGCCTTTGCCACTGCAGACATTAAGGGAAATTCAGAGTTGTCACCTTATGTAAGCAGGGCAAGACCCCACAGGACCATTCATGGTCAGGGAAGTATAGAGTAAGAGACAAAAATGCCCTTAAAAGAAGAAAAGAAGAGGTGCTCCAATATACTTACAATGCACAGCACCTCTAAAACCACAGAGACTGCAGGTGTAGCAACGACTCCAGTGTTGCAGACCTATTGTAAGACTAGACAGGGAAGGAGAACCTAAAAGGCAGCATACCCAGGGCTGACCCAACAGGTGGCTTGTGGTAAACAGTATCTTCACGGGATGTCAGGGGTTGGAAGGGACTTTGGACATCTTCAAGTCCAACCCCCCTGCCAGAGCAAAAATTGAATCTAAGCAGGAAATTATATTACCCTTTCTTTTAAAAAAAAATTATTTATTATAAGCTACTACTGAAAAAATAAAAGAGCATGTCTTTAAATCGTAAATAATTTTAAAGGCTATATAATATATATATTTACCTTTTGTCTTTATTTCACATTTTAATTAGTGACTGGCAGTTTTGAACAGTTAATTCCAGATGTCTCCAATTGTTTAATTTACAGAGTGAAATGAGTATTTTTATCCTGGCTAGCTACTAGGTAACACTTAACTACCTGTGTGCTTTTCAAAAGACCAGTTTCCTTGCCAGAAGTACTGGGGACCTTGTCCATACAGACATTTAAACATATGTGCAATTGTCCTGGTTTGAGTTAGAACAGAACTAATTCCGTTCAATGATTTTATGTTTCAGCTCTGCCTCTTCTAACTAACTGCACTTTCTGAAATTAGCAGCATGTTTTCTGAGACAGCATCTGCTTCTAGCAGTGGTAACACTCTGTGTTTAGAGTTAGTACCAAGGACTGGTGTGCAGATTGAGTTCACTGTTAAATCTCATGTACCACTTTTGGAGGTGCAGAAAGTAAAAGGCGGCACCTGCGCTGAGGAGCAGCCAAGACAGGTGACCCTAAACTGACCAGTGAGGTATTCCATCCCATATACATCATATTCAGTATAAAGCTGAGGGGTCACGAGGGTCAAGCTCTATTCTTTAATGGCCATCATCCAAGGAGGATTCTGTCTGTTTTGCCTTTGATCTCAGTCCATGTGTTCCTGAATCCAGCGCTTGAATCCAGTTCCTGTCTGCCACTGAGTCCAGTCTGGGACTTCCCTAGTGCCTGCTCCACAGAATCAGCGGTGATGGTGGCATAATTGCCATCAGGGTGTTGGGTTCTGTATTTTTTTGGTATATATTTGTATGTATTTCATTTTATTATTGCTATTCTCATGAAAGCTGTTTTAGTTTTCCATTCTAATCCATAAGTCTCTCTTCCTTATTGCCTTTCTCTTTCCCTTTGGGAAGGGAGAGGCATTAATAGAGAGCATCTGTCATTTGTTTAGTGGACAGTCCAGCCTCTGAACTGTGACAGCAACTCCACTTTAAACACAGCACTGTAAAATGGCCAAAGCCAGATGGAAAAAAAAAAAAAATCAAAGCAACAGTTATGAATGCTTCACTATTTATTATAGTCACCTCCTTGTAGAAAAAATGGTATAGACTGCTTAGGAGAGGATCTGGGTCTGCCTTAGGCAGCAAGCCTGCAGCATAAAGTTATTACAGTCCTGACTGCATGTTTCTGTCAGTCTTGTTTGACAGATGCAACTGGCCTGGATGTATAAAATAATAAGTTTACTCCTGTCTAAAAACTTCTTCAGACCCAGTGACACCTTTGGGTAACAACTGCAAAGGTCAACCTTCAGCTTTGGTGAAGTGAACATTGAAAAACAATTTGGCAACACACTGTACTTATGTTATAAAGGAGGACAACTCCCCTTGATTAAAGGGCAGTGGGATCGTGGCCTCCCTTTTCTACTGCTAGCTTTGACATTTCTGCAGTAATAGGGACTTGTTTTGGCAGCTTTAAGAAAATACTAACTCTGAACTCTTTCTACTCCTGTCTGGAAAAAAGCTTCAGCAATAGCAATTCATTTCAGCCAATATGAGTGTCCTAGTACATGGCCACGGAAGCAGTGTGCTGGTGTATCACTGATTAACACAGTAATTCAAGACAGCAGTAATCTAAGACAAATGTTTGTTCAGAGCTTCACACCATCATTGATTGAATGCATTTCTTTGCTTGCTTTCTTTTTTTTTTTTTCTTCCTTCGTTCTTTCTCCCTTGGAAGAGGCATTTAGGAAGTATTCTGGGGTTTGTGACACACAAAACCATCAGCATACTCTAAATACAGGGAACTGTCAGCTTTATTAAATCCTTTTTAGTTAATGGTCTTAAAAGCATAAGTGCAATACTTCAAAGATATGATGGATAGAGAGCGTTATAAAGAACAATTGTGAGTGGTTGACCTTGCTGCTCTGTATGGGAGGATTACACCCTTACTGACGTGGGGAATAACTCCACAGATTGGCCCCAGGTGCTGGACTAGATGTCACAGGCTGACATTAACACTGAATGGACTGTGAGGCATTAACTGTCCCATCATTTCCGTTATTGTCTGGGCATTACAGGTCTCTCTTGCACATCTCCATTCCTCACTGGGAGGACACTGGACTAGCTGAGACATCCTTGTGAAATCAAAATGGTACAGCATGTGTCCATGCTGATTTAGGATGCAGACTACCCTGCTACCCTAGTATATATACTAGGTTTTCCTGCTGTGGAAACAACCCAGTTAATTCTGGAGTGGTGTCTGGTCATAAATCATTGTGAAGGCAGCATGGATGATACTGATTTGGATGCTAGTATCAAAACCCTGCTAGCTCTGGCTAACCACAGCATGCATCAGTTGGTAGAGTATTTGATGTACTTTCTGTAGTTCATATATGGGTTTTATGTCAAGCAAACAGATACAATCTAGTTTCTTAAAGATAAAGTGCTGAGAAAGGTGCATTGAGTTCAAATCCAGCCTTCCTGGCAAACCAGAGGGAGAGTGCAAAGCAGCAGGATGCCTCTCAAGGGCAATGGTCTTGTTTGTGGGTATCTGTCCTGTCCCCATAAGAGTTCCTGGAAAAATACAACTGAGGGCTTAAGGCCTATTTATCCACTAGCTTGTCCTCAAAGCTCTTCTCCGTGTAGGCATAACTTTAATCCACAAAGAGCCTTGTTAAACTGGTGCTTTTTTCCTTTTTCTTTTTTAAGAGACCAACTCTTGTGCTTTTCTTTCCTTCTGTAGAGTACACAGCTGACATTATTACCCACATGCTTAGCAGTGCCGCTGCTGTAATGGATGACGCTAGTACTTAAATGCACTAGGAAGACAGGAGTGGGATGAAGCCATTTTTAGAACAATATGCTATTTTCTTTTTTAGTGATGACTCATTCACTGTACCTTGTGGTATGTTTACCTTGATTGCTTGCTGCTTCATAGGCTGTTGAATGGCTGAGGGAGGAATATTAATCAGTGACATGTAGCACTGTGCCCTAGAACTTCTGTAGTGGTGAGTGCTTTGCAGTTGCCTGTCTTTTTGGCTTTATTGTAGGAATTACTTTTCTTTAACTAGCATTCACAGGTAATTCAGTTATGGAAACTGTAAGTGACACTTTTGTATTCATTGTTTTAGCACATCTATCTAGTTCATATCCATTCTTTTCTGTTGTAAATCTTTGCTTCCCACCAGTTCTCACATCAGAGTGAAATTAATCAAAGTCATTGCACTGTATATGTGTTGAACCTAATTAGCCAAAACAGCTGATGAAGACAGAAGAGATCTCACAACTCATTTATCTTTTTCTTAATATATTTTATAGTAAAATTAAAATGACATGGAAAACAGTAGCAGCTGCTGTAGATAAAGCTATAGTTTTGTGTGCTTTCCTGCTTCTGTGCTCTTCTTGGGCGGTTCTGCCTGCTGAGAAGACAGAAGTGTTTGTTGCCCAGAAATGCATTTGTAGTTCAATTTGGCTTCATTTAAAACAGAAATTAAAGGCCCATACATACAAATTATTGCTAATCATTCTCAAAAATCTGATAAATGCTTAGTGTACAGTTACAAAGGCTGCTCTCTGCTCTTGTGGTGCTGGTTGACTGTCTGGTTCACCTTGCAGCGAAGCTGATTTAATGAGCTGAAGCCCAAAGGCACTTCCCACTTTTCCTGTCTCTTTCTGCATGTTTTCACCACCTCTGCTGTAACAGGAATGATGAAAATCAGATTTGAACATTAGACAAGAAAAATAATCACTATTTTATACAGATTTATTTATACTAATTTAGTTCTCTGAAACTGTCCATTTTAGGGCTAGATGACCACCCATGCTGGAATGAGGCATGTTAACTGAATCACCTCTAACTTACAAGAGCACACTCCCTGTCCGAGAAGATCCCCAGCTGCAATGACTGGAGGATCAGGAAATGTGAAACCCTAAGAGAGGAGTCAGAGAGAAAGCTTTGAGATTTACCAGCTTAAAGAACTACTTGCTTTCAACTCTGGGACATGATTTAAGCATATAATGTGCAGATGCCTTAAAAACTTCTTTTCTCATCTCCTGTTTTCAGGTTTCTGTGAATTTGGTAGAAGCTCCCTTCTTAGAAAGAAAATTCCTTTGTTCACTCTTCAGACTTTCAGTTCTAAGGAAAAAGCAGCTCAGTAACAACTGTGGAAGACAAAATGGAAGTCCAGAAGTACAACACAGAAAACATGGTCTCAAGCATGAGACTAAGGAACTGCCATGGTCTTGCAGTTTGGGACTCTGTATACGAAAACACTCTAGTGAAGAGCAGGAGAAGTGATATTTTATACAAGTGTCAAAAGAAAAAAAATAACAAGGAAACAGTAGATAGAAAAGTGAGCTGGGTACAGTGAATCTTCATATAACTAGGTAGCAGAATAGAAGTGATAAATATATTATAAATGTATAGTATTAATATATAAACAGAGAAAATAAATTTTTATTATTCTGGGGTATGTTTATGTAGTCAATATATAAGATTGCTGAAGGACTAAAATTTCATAGCTTTCCTTTAAAAAGAATTTACAGATATATAGCTGACATCACTCAAGAGAAATGTCTTCTAATACTATGTTTTGTAATGCTATAAACACAGATTCTGTGAAGGGCCTCGGTTTTTATGCTAATCTGTTCACTTGTGCACCTCAGGGAAATCTGCTGCTGCATAATCAACTTTATAATCCCTTGAATTCCCATTGCTGTATATTCTGGAGCAAGGCAGTAAACTCTTTTGTCTAGGAATTCTGACATGGTTCTTTACCTTTCTCAGTTTCTGAACCTAAAGATTATCGTTATCCAATCATTATTTAGTGATGTTTCTTACACTGCCATAGGAAAAGTTAAATATCCCTCTTCAGTTTTTCAGACAGAGTAATTGAAATGTGCAGTCATTAACAAATTACATTTCCTGGGTCAGAGAGAAAGTTCATGGCAGAGCTAATAATGGGACTCAAATCTCTGGTTTTAATGATTACAGTGTGACAGCATAGCATCCCTCAAAGTAGAAGTTTCAAAACTAAGCATTTAGTTATGGCATTGACGGAATGGGGCTCCTTCAATTTGTTTGCTGACCTTGGGCTAGTGAATAAGCCAGCCACTTGATCTGAAAGATGTCTATGTAATGGCATATTTGAATGGAATATTCAGATTCTACAGAACATAAAATTTATTTTAATATTTTGAAATTAGAATATTCCTGTTATAGAATTCCTGGTATTATTTCTTTGGACACAGCTATAGCTCTTTATTGTAGTAACTGAGCACTTGAGCCTTAAAAAATTTCCATTATAGGATCCCTGTGAACAGGGAATGGCTACTGTCTTATTTTTAAAGGGGCTTAAAAACAAAGATCACACAGTCTCTGGTGCATCAAAAAATTAAATCCACATCTCCTGGATTTTAAGATGGATGAACCTACCAGTCGATGAACCTTCTTAATTGCTGGATGAAAATTCGTTTCTATATTCACACCAATTCTCAAAAAGCATAAAACAATGACTCAAAAAAAAAAAAAAAAGTTATTTTCTTCTTCCTAGGCTTGGCTTGGGAGCAATAACAAGTTATTTTGCAAACTGTTTCACATTCACTTGAAGATGCAGATATAAGATGGGAGTAAGGAGAAGGCATATGAAAAGTAAAAACTGGTGGCTTCAGCAAAGAAAAATGAGATGTAGGAAGGAGGGAAGAAGAAACAACGAAACATGATGAGAAGGAAAGCACAAGACCCATCAAAGATGTACAGGAGTCAGAGCTGTCTCTGTAGGAGTATGTCTCGGTAAGGAAAAAGCTGTACTAAACTTCTTTATAATGCTGGAGCTGTGCACGTGGTTTTAGAACACAGACACAAGTGGAAGTCTCTGCACAGGACGCGCTTCCAGCTCTGGCTCATTAAGTTAGATTAAAAACTTCCAGGGAAGTGCAGGCTGTTTTAAATACATGAGAACTGTACTTGGATAGGATAAAGTATCACAGCTGCAGTCTAAATTGGAATGAATTTGCATAGTAATGCTATGAGGGTTGCAGGTTCTTTATTTTCATTTCTCTGCAGTTCCCTGTTTCAGTAGGGAAGATTGATCTTGGATATCTGCATATGAATTTGAAAAAATATGGTTCTTCAAGTGTGGCTCTTTACTACTGGAGCCCTATTGTTCAGAGAGGAGAGAGCTCTGCACAGAAGTTACACAGTTGTTCCTAGTCTGTGTTTGCTGGCTTCTGCAGAGTCTACAGGAAGTGAAAATCTCTAAATACATAAATCCGGAGTGAAGATTTGCCCAGGTTAATATGTGAATCAGTTAAGTTCTGGAGAAAGAGAAGTTTCTTAAAAAGAAATAAAAGACAAAGTACTTGGTATTTGACGTTGGCTTTGCAGTCTGTACTTGATAAAAATACCTAAGGGGATATTTATATACTACATTTTTTAAAATGGCAAATGTAGGTGAAAAAGTTATTCTCCCAGCTACTCCCTCCTTTCTGCTCTGCTTCCACTGCAGCTCTCTGTACACCCTGATGTGCTAATGTCACTTGTCACAGGACTGTGCTGGACTCAGACAATGTAAATTTTGTCTAAACAAGATATTGTGAAAGCTAATTTTTAAACCCCTATCACGTTAAGATCCAGATCATCATGCAGCATCACAAATGCTACATTAACATCACTTTGGAGTGGCAAATGGCAGCAAGCAGCAGGTATTAGCTTAGATTTAGGGACAAGTGGGAGCTTTATGGTTGCTTCTAGAGAAAACAAATGCGCAGAACACCACCATAAATAGCCTGAGTGCCAGGCTTGGAATCTTTATCTCCTTGAGGTACCCATGTAACTTTTAACAAGGATAGCTTAAAGTATGGTCTCAAAAAAGGCTCAGTTCAATATGACCTCAGGTGACCCCATCACTAAAAGGAAGTTTGTGAGTAATCATCATCAAAGCAATTGAGTACACTAGTAAATCCTTTCACCTGTTACTTACAAAAACTTAGAGAAAATGAATAAAATGTCACAAAAACAGGATTCCATGCAGCTTGTTTTAAAAATCACTCATTCACTGATGTATTTGTAACACTTTTTCTAATCCTTAGATTGCTGAGAGCTGCCCTTTTTATAGTCTGATATATGTATTTTATCAAGATGTTCAGTGTGAAGTCCAAAGATGAAAACACATCCACTGACCTTAAACTAATTTATATCATAGCAGCTTTATAGTTTTCAGTCTATGCCCTATAAACAAAGACAAAAGCTAGAGTTTTCTTCTAGGTGTTCCATACAGATATTCTCTGAGAGATGTACAGATTATCCTTGTGCTTTTACAATGACTATGGCATAAATTATTATGCTTTTTTCATTACAAATCTTAAGAAAATCTTCCTCTTACCTGAAGGTAATGGCATGACCTCAAGGAAGGTTTGATTTCCTGATGAACCAGAGGCTTATCTAAGTTCAGTGATGATTTGCGATAAGCTTCTTTAGCCTGACTTACTGTAAGCGTGGACCAAGAACTCCTTTTCATATATTTACTATCAGGGGTCATTGCTAGCCCTTCACAAGCTGAACACTTCACATCATTGTTACTTTTGGAAGTCTTCAATGAAAGATCCCCAAAATGCCCCTGGAGTGCCTCAGGATAGCAATGGGATATATGATCTGCATGGTGCCTATTTACCACACTAGGGGTTCGGTAAGTGCTATCACTGTCCAAATTATCATCAGAGCTCCACCAGCTGCTCATTCCAGATTTATGCTTGCTTTCTGGTTTTCGCTCTTTACTTTTACTCCTTTTGCTATGCTTGGAATGGTGCCCGTGATGATGGTCATCCCCTCGACTGTCTCCCTTTGTTCCATTAACATTGCCCTTGGATGATCCTTCCAGAGAATGAGATTTAGTAAAAAGTTTCTGGACTGAATGAACGAGATGGCGTATTCTTCCTGGGCTCTCACTGCGTTGTTCCGCAGCTGTTGAGGTCCTCTGGTACTGTAAAGTGTGAAACCCATCCCGGTGAAGAGGAAGTTGTTTCTCAAATTGGTCCAAGAGATTTGCAGGAATACGGTTAATCTTAGGGTTACCGTGAGACATGGCGCAGTCGTCTCTTGAGTCGTAATGTGAGCTGTAGTGCATTCTGGGAAAAGTGCTACTTGACATGTGATCGCCCATTACCATGGGCATCATCATGCATTCAGAATGAATGGAGCTGCGTGGCGAGCAACGATGGTGGTCCATCGGGCAACTCTCCGTGGGGCTGAGAAGATACGATTGCCTTGGCTCCTGCCCATGGTGGATATGGTCGTGGGTGTGTTCACAATCTTCAGGGGATGCTAAGCCACAAGTATGAGCTGAACATAACTGTGGTTGGTTGCGACTACCAGATAATCCTTTCATATTCCTCGCAGCAGGAGAGTATCTTTCTTCATTGAAGTGCGGAGAAGGCGACCATGAGTACTGCTGGTCTGTCAGGAGAACACATAAAACCGGTGTTATGTGTCTGGTTAAAAGATTAACTTGAAAAATCCACGTATTTTGGAAAAACTAAACATTTTTTCTCTGTGAGCTTGATGGAGAATCTCACCATTCATGGAATTTCATTTACCATCCTAAAACTGGTTAAAATGCTTCGCTATGAGCGAATTATGGGGTGAATGCAGCCTCCTTCCTGTTTGCAAAATTGACTGCTAGAAGTTTTAAATTTTATGAACCTATTCATTATGCAAATTTACTCAAATAGATCTAACGGATACATTCAAGTATTCAGTTTATTATTTGATATTTGGAATTTGTAAGTCAAGCTTTGTGGCTAGTCATTTAAGTTACATGGGTCTAGTTTCTATCTCTGTGGTTTCTCAGTTGGATATCTTAACCTAAATGTATCCTTTCTACACAGAGCCATTTTTGTGAAACAAGAAGAACTTAATTTTCTTAAATGAATCTCAATTTCAGGATCCAAAGTTCACTGTTCATAAACATAAATAATAAACAGCAAAGAGAAAAAGAATATAAACACGCTGAAATGAAGCTCAATTTTTCTATCAACTAAACTGTTTATGAACAAGCATCTTATACTATTTGAACATCGGTTATCCTTAGTCCAGAAGTATTATCACTATTCCTGTACATGTAAAAATCTTCTCCCTGTTGCCTAAAAAAGGCATTTTCCCCTTTTTATGTACAAATTACAAAACATTTTTTTAATGACTCTGTGTTATTCCTGATAAAACAAGTATGTTTAGATCCAAGCTACAGGTTTTTAGATATTTAACTATTTGTTCCTAGGGATCATGTGCTCCAAGTTGTGGTTATTAAAGAAGCATGATTACTATATGAGTAGCTTGCAAGCAAACTTTGATACTCAAGCCTTTGATTTTCTTTTCCTCTCCTGTGATCTCTTGCAGCTGTCAAATGCTACAAACAGAAAATTAAAAAGAACCAGAAATGCTTCAATTTGATTTTTGCATTCACTTTTCCTCTTCAATTTCGGCTTATTTAAGCAACATTTAAAAAGCATACAAAGCTATAGGATGCAAGACAATCCTTTAGAGGATCAGAGAGATGCATAAGTGTTTATACAACCCACTTAGCACAGTCTTTCTGCAGATTTGCTCTAAACAATCTAAATAATCTTGCACAGGTGCCTGGCACAAGGAAGTTGAAATCCTCAACCAGAATGGAAGCCAGAGAATATGTACTTGTTATATTTAACAACATAACTGGACACAGGAGCCCAGCCTGTAGAGATTAACACAGTAGCCAAAAGCACTTTGAGGGGTTTTGGAGTGTATGACAAAACCTTCCTAAATCATATTCACACCCCTGGTGAAAACTCAATGCCTGGACATCATCATGAAACAGATCAATACCCATGTTTCTTTAATTTTCTTCAACTAATAAGTGTTATGTCATGACACCGAGCGCAAATATAGGCTGGGTGACTAGTGGATTGAGAGTAGCCCTGCAAAGAAGGACTCGGGGGTGCTGGTTGATGAAGTGCTTAACATGAGCCAGTGCTGTGAGCTGGCATCCCAAAAAGCCAACCCATACCCTGGGCTGCATCAAAAGGGCCAGCAGGTCAAGGGAGGTGATTCTGCCCCTCTGCTCTCTTGATACCCCACCTGGAGTACTGCATCCATCTCTGGTGCTCCCAGCACAAGAAGGACATGGATCTATTGGAGACGGTCCAGAGGAGGACCATGAAGATGATCAGAGGGCTGGAGCTCCTCTCCTATAAGGACAGGCTGAGGGATCTGGGTCTGTTCAGCCTGGAGAAAAGAAGGCTCTGGTGAGACCTTATAATGGCCATCCAGTACCTGAACGGGGCCTACAGGAAAGCTGGATAGAGACTGTTTACAAGGACATGTAGTGATAGGACAAGGGGCAAAGGTTTTAAACTAGAGGAGGGTCGATTTAGATTAGACATTAGGAAGAAGTTCTTTACTGTAAGGATGGTAAGACACTGGAATGGGTTGCCCAGGAATGTTGTGGACGCCTCATCCCTGGAAGTGTTCAAGGCCAGGCTGGATGAGGCTTTGAGCAACCTAGTCTAGCAGGTGTCCCTGCCCATGGCAGGGGGGTTGTAACTAGATGATCTGTAATGTCCCTTCCAACTCAAACCATTCAAACCATTTGTTGCAAGTCTTTAGCATCAGCAGTCTCATAACCTAAATACTCTGAATTGGCTATAGTGGAAAATGCTTAGACAATTTTATTACATCCTAATTTTAACAGAGCTCTACATAATGTTTTAAAATTAACATAGCATTAAGCTAATAAACAATAAAGTATTCTTCATCTTAGGCACAATCCTGCCATGCTGAAGTCAAAGATGGATTTAAGTTTCCAAATATCATCTCCAGACTTTATCATAGTGTTAAAATGATGTGTGTGTGCATATATCCTTTTTCTGCTTCTATTTGGGTTTTATACCAGCTTATTTTACTTAATTCTTGGCTATTTTCACATTGAAATAAAAACTTATAATACCCTGAATAAATGTAGCTACAAAAAGGAAATACAACTGTTTCTCTGAAATAAAATAATTTTGATTATCCAATTAAAAGTACAGCTATATATAGACAAGGTAGTAAATTATAACAGTGCACTGGGATTCAGCCACATAAGTAACACTGTAATTAATGGTACTTCATCCACTGTATTACAAAGCATTATCAAAGGAATAATAGTCCATTGAACTTAGTCTGTCCTTCCCATAACTGGTTCCTAAAGCCCCTGACAGAGATTACTGCCTTAGTTCTTACAATCCTGTGAGACATGGAAGGCACTGTTTGCCTTTTACAGGAAAGGAAAGTGGGATACAGGCAACATTTTCCCAAGCACTTGTGAATATGCTGATTCTCATTTTCACAGTGGTATGAGCCAGAGAGAGATGGAAGGAGATATTTTCAGTCAAACTGAAAGCACAAGAGTCAACCCTGAGCATTTTCATCACAATCTTGCACATCTATGAATGAAGGTAATTTTTGCACTTTGTCTTGTCAGTACATAAAAAAACCCCAAAACCAAAACAACAAAGGAAGGGCATGGCAGAGAGCCAGAATGAAAGAGTTAAGACAGGAATAAGAAACTCAAGTAAACAAGTTCCCTAGTCCAGAACTGATAGTCCCTGGTGATTACTTCAGGTGTCACACAGCAACAAATATCCCAGAAGGCTTCAAACATTTTCATCCTATTACATCCCTACATATATGAAACATCATGATTTGATTGCACTGCAGTGGATAATCTAGCATCAGCCTTTCCATTCCTCATGACTCCCTATGATTCTAGCTCTGTGCAGCTATAGAAAAATACAATTTTCTGTGTGTTACTTTCACAACCTTACAGCATTTTATGTGCCTCATGGAATGTCTGCTTTTTGTTTTAAACACATTAGTTAGAAACTGCTATAGGCATTTAATAAGCATAATAAAAATAATTAAAAATGGAATTAAGATAGGGGCATTTTCGAAAAGTAATTTTCCCTTCTTAAATTTTCCATAGAGAGTAACTGATACAAGATAAAGACCCAAATTACTTACATGTGCATCATCTAAATTTATGACTACAATTAGGTTTGGGATCTTCTTGGGACATCTAACCTGTTCTGTGTCCTAGGTACCATTACTTCTTATAAACCTGCTGAAAACCTTCAAAATTTTCCATTATAACATCTAAATTTATAAAATAATCTTTGCTTTGCACTATTCAGTCAACTTTGTTCAGGAGGTCTGTTTCAGGTCTCGAAGAAACAGTTGATCTATTGCTGAATGAATTACTGCATGGTACCAGACCAGTGTAATTGACCATGTGCTAGCTCTTAGCCTGCCGGAAATGCAAAGAAAAATTTGCTAGCTTAAAATTCAATTAAGCTAACAGGCCTTTCTAGCATTTGAAAGGGGCTAAAGATGTGTCTGTGGTCAATGTCGACAGCTAAGCTGATTCATAAAAATGCATAAAGCTTCTTTTTTTAAATTTTTTTTCTCAATCCTTTAAAAAGAAAATTAAGATTATCGTATAACAAAACTATGCCAGGGTTATTGGAAAATGACAAACTGGACTAGAATTTTTGTCTATGTATTGAAGATAATTATATCAAAAATAAAATATAAATGGATTTGGGGTTTTTGTTGTTGTTTGGGATTTTTTTTTTTTTTTTTTTTTTTACAGCAGCTCCTATATTTCCTTAGGGTAATTGCTCTAAAAATATAAAAGTAATTGAGGATGCTAATGTCTTAAAGAAACTACCATCATCAGAACCAAAGAACTGAATGGAGAGAGAAGAACAAATAACCCAAAGCAGACATAGCATTAGGAACAGAGAAAAAATTACATTATATCTAAGCCCAGGAATGGATTTTAAAAAAATTATTTTTTTTTTAGGTTTCATCAGAGCAAAATGGAATCTTTCCATTGACTTCAATGAATATTCAGATAATGCATAAAGACTGTGGGGGAAACCTATACCAAGACACAGGCAGTGTGTCAGAGAGAATCCAGAAGTTCCAAAATCCTGAAAATCCCTTAAAGCTCTTTTCAGAGACTACTGTACAGATATGTCAACCTCTAACCTTGACAGTTGGAAGGATTTCTGAATTTCTTCATGTCTATTTCAACTCTTTTCCTGCTATGCCATGTCCTTTCCTGAATATTTCCTTTTTTTTTTCTTCTGGACTTTATTATGCTAAAAGAATTGCTCTTTTACTCAAAGCAGATGTTAGTTTGTCTGTCTTCAGGGACTGTCCACAAGTTTGAGAGCATTCAAGCTTCTTCCTTGTGCCAGTCAGTATCAAGGGAAAAAAGAGAGGTTCAAGGACCAAGAATATTGTTTGAAATAATGCATTAGAATTAATGTTCTAGTGAAAAAGGGCTAAAAAACTTTTAGCAATGAAAAATAATGACTTGCATCTCTAGAGTTCCTGGAACACTGCTCTTCACTAAAGACAATCAATGTAAAACCACTGTAGACCTCTGTAATATTCAAAAGAAGTGCATGTCTCTACAAATCTTTTTGTGTGTTACATGCTGAAAACAAGCTTTCAGAGCATAATAATAATTCCTGGAACTACTAAATGGTGCTTGATTTTTGCTTTTACTTATTTATTTATTTATTGCAAAGCACTTCTTTCTTTATTGAGAAATTAAGTTGAATTGTTTTAACCTTATAAGCTTGTAAACTGCCTACCCCCTCCAAAACTTTTGTGTTGTTGTCACTGGAGAAGAAACAGCTCTTATTCCTAGTGTAACCAGTAAAATGCATTGCTGGGAAGATAATACCTAATCTAATTTTTAAGAAGATGTGGTAGAGAAAACCAGACTGCTGCATTGTGCTGTTTCACTCAGTTCAATTAATGCTGCAATGTATTGCAAAAAAAATATATTCACAGTTTAACCTATAACTAATACAAATATTAAATCATGTAAAAACAAGTACATTAATAACATAAGTACATATTAAATATTAAGATGCATAAATAAAATGTTTTAGCTGGAGATTTGTCTGCCCAAGGGCTGCAGTAACTAGCATTAGATGAGCACTTCATTAACTTGTTTTAGTATTTTTATTTGTTTTATTCTAACCTTGAAAATGAACATTTCCAGTGATTGAGAAGAGTGATTAACTTCTTGCCAGGTTCAAGAATGAAAATCTGGAAAAGCTTTAAGCTACTATTCTGGTCTCATGAAATTCCTAAAACCTTTTATAAAATTTACATGAAATTACAAAGATTGGATAACTACATAACTTTAACCTCCAGCTTCAGAAGATGAATGGACTGAATTCATGTTTGCACCATATGCAGTGCATTCACCTTGCTGTGAATTTCTATCTAACATGTCAGGTCGCTTACTTGAGATACTGAACTTTGAGGGGTAGCATCCCCTCAAAAGTAAGTAACATCTTCTCTCTTGGGACTATTACAACAAGGTACCTTATGCACCCACTCCCCCTGAACAGTCAAAAGAGACAAGTAGGCAGTTCTGAGGACCTAAAGCCAAACCCCAAGATGCCCAAGGCTGTCAAACAAACACTAGCCATGGGCTGCATGTGGATTCCTGTCTTGTTCTGACACTTAAGCCTGAAAACAAAATACCTCTCTATTCAGGATCCTGAGTGGTCCTTGTGATGGGCATGTATGGCTGCGTTTATATGAGTAGACTAAACGAAACTAGAGGATTTGATCAGTTCATACAGTTAAATTGTTGCTGTTACAGTTTCATACTATGTAAATAGGACTTTTCCAATCTATATATAGATATGATTCCAAGAATAACACAGGCCAAAGATTGTTACAAATACACCATCTGGATGTGTTTTTATTTTGAGTGTGAGAAACTGGTATGATTCATCTCAGCCTTAGGTACATACCTAAAGGTACGTCAGATGAATACCACCTTTCATGTACATCTCTGCTGACTACAGTGAAAGCTATGGATAACAAGTTCCGTTGCAGAAAACATCATAAATATATAAATTTAGGTGATCTGAAGCACATGTTTAAAGCTAAAATGTGGAAAGTGATTTGACAGCCCAAGCTAATTCGGTGGAACCAAATGATAAATAATGACCAAAGGTAAGATGTTTTAATGAGTCGCGTGTTAGATAAAAATGGACATGCAAATTCTATTCCTAAAACAGCATCTGTGACTGGAAGAGCCAAGTTGGAGCAAAGTCAGAAAACTCTAAGGGAGAAGTAAAGAGCATGTGGACTGCTGCCATCTATTAAATACAGTCACAGTTTTGAGCACTGACACAGATGTCTGCAGGTGGGACAAATATTTGATGGCACCCAATCATACTGTTCAGCACAACAATTCTCGGACTTCAGCTCCATCCATCTTTCAAATAGAGATTAGTAGGCTGGCATTCCAACATCCCGAGGGATTTATTTCTGAGATAACTAAGTGTGATCAGAGGAAAGGGTATATAGTACAAGGACTGCAGAATAACATTCAGTGAGTGAGAATGAGATCTTTGCGGTGGCAGGTTGGGAGATGGGGTGTTGAATTTCAGGGGACACATAGTACAGTATACTGGGAGGAAGAAAAACACAGAGAACTCTGATCACTGGGGAAAGCTGGAACCAAGCGACACATTGAAGCAAGGTCACAACACCAACTGCCTATCATGGAGAACAGGGCATGACATATGTGAAAAAGGAGAAATGTGGAAACAGTACTTGAGGACTGATGATCCCATATCTTATGGTTGGAAGGAGAAGCACCTGGACTGTATGGGGAGGACAAGAGGCACAATATTGTGCCTGTGCCATGACAAAGGACAAGGCAGAAATCCATGACAGGCAATATGGGATTTTCAAGAAGCTCCACGGTTTGGAGTGGAGGCATTCAGGGAATCCTCAGAATGGTGCAAAAATTATGTCCACTGGCTTGAAATGTATGATATCCTAGTATCTTCACGGTGCTTTTCAAGTTTGAAGTACATCGCCACTATTCATATATTCAACAGTGCTGTAAATGAGGTAAGCCCACAAAATGATTTATGACTAACATTTTTTCACAGAATCTGTGAAGATTTGGGAAAAAAAAAAAAAAAAAAAAAAGTATTAGATTGACCTAAACTAACTAACACATAAACTTTTTTTCTAGAGAAATACAGCTGTTCAGAGTCAAACAGGGCTTCACTATGTGAATATCATTGAACAATTATAAGAAAATTGGTTGCAGTGATTCCAAATATAGACCAGAAAAGCTAGCCCAACACCATTATACTTCTTTTGTTCCTTATTGTGCCTGGATTTATGGACTTTTCCTAAAGGAGAAAAATTTTCTGCTTGCAGTTACTAGGTCAAATACAGGAGACAATCAGTTTCCCTCGGTGTCATTAAAACTGCCATAATTTTCTCAGCAATTGAAAGCCAAACTAACTGGGTAGTACAGCTCAAAGATAAACAGAGGAATCCACACATGATTCTAGATGTATAAGGGAAATTCTTATCACATCGATGGCAATGACAAATCTCCCATTAATTTCAGTGGGGTTGGGGTTAATTCTAAATTTTTGCAAAGTTCTTGGTCAGTTTCCCTATGGATCCTGTTGTTACTTGAGGAGGATCACCTCTAATCAGAGCTACATTTTACAGAAATTGTAATTCATGCTGGACTGGAATAAATGTGTTAGAAGCCTGGAAGGGTCCCCAGTCAGGGAAAAGATAGCATGGAAGGCTGAAACTGTTTCTGCTGAAATGCTGCTATTGATAGCACAGAGGACAAAATTTAATCCCAAAGATCCAAATCACTTGGACCTACTCTTCAGCTGGATGGAATTAGTAAATGTCTAAAGTTTATTTTTTAATAAGAAATACTTTTAATTGATTATTAAATGAAAATCAAACAAAAGGAATAATGCTGATATTTATGAACTTAGTCTCTTAATGAGTTTTGGTTTGTTTATGTTTCTGGAATTCTTTTGAATTTGTCCACTACTCATGATGATATATCACAGAGGAAGTTATTCTCTAATTACTGAGGGAACTGCAAGAACTAATGTTTCTATATCTAAACAAAATGTTTATCATACATTCCTTTAAAATTGCTTTTTATTATTTCTTTAAAACATGGATATATTTTAAAGATTTGTTTATTTTATAGAGCGCTCTTCTAGGAAATAAATAATCTAAGCATTAATTCTCCAAAGCATTTATTATTGCCACAGAATATATGACTGTTCAATTAAAAATAACTTTCTATTTCAAAATCCCCCCCTTTTTTTTTAAACCTCAACATTCAATATAGTTTAAAAAGTGTCAGAGATGAAGAAAATGGATTGATTTTCTGTTTGCTTCAGCATCAGTTCTTTGCAGCCTTTTGATTCACCAAGAATTTCAGAGTTTCAGCTTGGTCTGGCCCAAAACAGTGATTTCTTTTAGTTTTTGGAGTTCATCATTATCTGCTCAGCTGTACACCCTTGATGCTGCCTCTTGCTGCTTTGTCATTGTATTGTGAACTTTTCTGCTCAGCTCAACCCACTGAGATAGAGAAGGTCTCTCCCTGATTTTCCTATGGGGTGCAGGAGGAAACAACAGCCTGGTGACAATTCCTTTTTCAACCCGTTGCCATAGTAACAGGCAGAAAATCTCCTTCTTTCCATAACCATCAGACTGAGAATTTTTCAAATCGGTGTGCCATCTCTTTTCTGCCTGTCTGAGCTCTGTTCTGGATCTGTGATAAACACACTGCAAACATTAATTGCCTTTTCCTGCAGCCATTAGCACTCAGATTTTCCATGTGGCAGTGAAGGGTCAAACTGTGAACCCTGCTTCTGAGACAAGGTGGTGGTGTAAGCACCCACACCCTTGGCAGGTTTAAGACAGGGCATCTTCTTATGCTGCCTTCTGATTATCTATGAAGCAAAAGTACTCTGTAAGAAGGTGGGAAAAACAAAAGGAGTTGTACAAGAAATTCACAGTGAGATATGACAACTGAACTCCCCAGTGAAAAGCTGGACTGTAGTAGCAATATTTGCTGATGTTTATCCTGCTGCACTGGAAGTACCCCCACCAGCCTGCTTGTACCAATACAAATTTTCCTGTCCTTGATAGAGCCTAAGCAGCCTATAATGAATGTTGAGGAAGAGCGTGGTAACTTTTTGTTTTTCTAGGGAAATGGACAGCACATCATTTAAGCTGCACATCAAGGAAATACATTTAAAAGGCTGCACATTTTATCCTTTCAGAAGGAGATAATACAATGAAGACACTCAGGGAAGAAGGCAGGCATGGCGAAGCGGCCGGATGAGTCAGTCTCTCATCTCCATTTCAGCCATTGCACCCTCTACAGGAAAGTAAATGTCCTGGACCAACAATGCACCCAAGTGTTACAGAGGAAACAAGGGAGTCAAAAACATCCCTCCTGTACTAACATCCCACATCCCATGTGTGAAATTTAACTCAAGCTTTTTCACCTTCTCCCCACTTCATCTTCACCCTCTCTCATTTTCCTTGGAAATGTCTTTCATTCTAGTGCAAACGCTGGAATCAGTAGTCCAGATGTGGTCTAACAATGGGATGAAACCTCCCAACCTGGAAAAAAATGTTTCCTCTGCATCTGAACTTAGAAGTGTCCTCAGCTGGACAAGTCTGTGAGAATGCACAAATCATTTAAAACAAAAGTATTTTCTTCTTGGCAAAGTAACATATGCATGAACCTCTTTGTATTTTGTAGTAGAAATGGATGAATAATTCATAAGAAATAACCTATTTGATTAATCTTACATCATTACAAATATCCTATTTGATTAATCTTATATCACTATAAATATCTGCTATTTGTGAATTGACCTTGGGCCTAATGGGATTTCTGCAGAGTTATCTGACATTATGAGGTGTTTAATTTTTAGAAATAGCTTCTGGTCTGCGGACTGCTAGTAAGCATTTGTTGCCAAAGGCCTATAATTAAAATGCAGGATAGTTAGCATGCCTTTATATGATGCTCAGGCCATATGACATGACTTTGTTCTATGATTCAGAGTAACTCACAGAATAAGGTCTCAGGCATACCTAAAAGGAATTAAAAGTTCAAAATTTATTTTATGGAAAAACATTCCCCATTATTTCATTCACATTTTCTGTGGTCTTGATCATCACATAAGTAAACGTCTACACTACAGGTTCTGGGTACAGGGAAAGGAAGGATTTGAAGTGTAATTATTTGGAGGTTATTTGGAACAACAAAAAAAATAGGACTTTTTTTTTTTTTTTCAGTATCTGTTGAGCTAGTCACAATAAGCAAAACAGTAACAAAGAGACATATCAGGGCATCTTGTATTTCAAATCTCTTATACATTTAAGAGACTTCTATATTTTCATATCAAACCAATCTTCTACATTTTTTTTATTATATGAAAGAAAGTCCTGCACTTAGAGTATTAATTTGGGAAATCTGCAACCAAGACTTCCTGTCCAGCCATGAATGTTTTTTTTATGGTCCAGGATAAGGCCATGGAGATGGATGACAGTGCCCACTGAGAGGCTTGACCTTGACTAATGGGGTAGAAGATGGATATCTCTTGTGGTCTCCCTCCCTCAGTTTCCCATAGCACAAAACCAAAAAGAACTTCTGTACCTCTAAAGGTTAGTGTGAGAAAGCTCCAGAATGTTCAGTCTCTGGGATAATGCCCACCTAAGAATTTAAAATAAAGTACTTGTTACTGTGCCTGCTAATTACAGGGTAACTGCTATTGTAGCAGTCTATGTTTTGTGGCCAAGCCACAACTGAAGTCCCACCAGCTCCAGTCAAAGTCTACAGCTGTCTAACTATCCCTGGATGCTTGGGGGGATGGTGGACCAAATGTCTGGCACAGAGGAGAGCTAAGCACCCACTGCAGACCCCTTGTCTGTCCTGTTGTGCCTGTTACATGAAGCTGAAAACCAGGAAAAGTACACACTGACTGCACTGAGGAAGTCTGGATAATTATGTAGGAAGACAGACTGAAAAGTCAGGCCCTTATTTATTTTTTTATTTATTTCAAGAACAGTTATATCCTTTCTTCCTTTCAACACATAAGGTCATAATGGCATGATCATGCAATCAACAGTGATTGAATAACCATGAGTTGCTGTCTGACACTTGAACTGTACCAATTAATCAAAAGCACAACTGCATCAACTGTGAAATAAAAAAAAATAATTTTTGTAACCTGCCCTTAAACTCCCTTATAGTTTACTTTTCAACTGGTGCAGGTTAAGAGCATTGTTAGCAATTGCAACCTATTTTATAGGTTTTTAAGCTTTTTCTTAATATCAACTCAATATCTTTTCCTGAAAAGAAAACAGTAATTTACTGAAACAAAAAGCCTTTATTGTGAGTTCTCTTTCTTTTCTTCAGATTAGAAGTGGCGGGAGTTAAAATAAATTTTCAATAATCTATTTTTGCTTTGTTATGCTAAATGTACTACCTGATAAAATCTATATTTAAGGAAAAGTTCAGCCCATGTTCCCTGTTCACATGTTTCTTTTACTATCTGAATGTCATTTAAACCTGGCACATTGTCATGTTTCTTCTTAAGATTGTACTTTTTGGTTTTGACACCCAAAGCAAATTGTTGCTTTACCCTATATATGCCTGAAGTAAAGAAGACTGTGAGAAGTCACCAGTTTTCATAGAAAAGAGTAGGTTCATAAAGTATTTATTTTTTAATATATTAATATTGTTCAGAGTTTAAAACCACCAACTAGATGAAAGCCTGGAATTGGAAGAACTCTAGTTTCCATGAGACTTGAGCTGCCCGAGATCACACATATCATATCTCTTGCTCCTACCACCATGCCCTGCTACTGTTATCGGGACGCTTATTTGAGATATTCCTAGTGAAAAGAATAGGATTTTTTTGTGTGAGTGTGAATCTTGCAACCATGACAATACCTAACACCCAGAACTCTGTTAACAAATAAATGCTAATGGAAAAGCTATGAAATATTGTTCTGAAAAGACTATAAATTCTTGGGGAAGCTTTTTTTTAAATAAACCCATTGCATTTCTGCCTGTTTTAACTAATGAGACCTTTTATAGAATCAATAATGTAAAAGAGTTGAAATCAGTCCCATCCCCTGATACCTTTTCCCAATTAAAGCAGTGGATTATTGTATTAATAATATTATTTAGTGACTATTCAGCATTTTCACTCCAGTGAGATACTGTGCAAACATTAATTAATCCTCACCAAAGCCCTGAAACCTCACTAGGAAATATTAAACACATTTTATAAATAAGGGCCTGGAGCCAGAAATTTTTCAGTACCAGAGAGATTGTAACTTGAAGCTCCTTGAGACAGTGAGTCTAGAATAATGAATGGTCCTGCAGTTAGAGCTACCTTAAATAATATAATCTCTACTCTTCCTTGACTTGGGGCAATTATTTTACTTCTCAAGGAAAGCCCTTTCTGTGTTTTTTTCCAGGAATGAATGTCTCTAGCAGTTCTTCAGACTGAGGCTTTTCATAGAAAATAATTATATAGTCAGTGGGAGAGGGGGGCTGTGGGGGGGATGAGGGTGAGGGAAGAGAGATCTCATTTCTATAGCCCAGTGATTAGAGTTTAGATTTCTCTCCAACGAATATTTAACTTTATACAAGTGCAACAACAAAAATGGAGACTGAGAAATATCTAATAGTCTGGGGGGACAGACAGACATATCCCATCTGCCTGTAGAGACATTAATCCCTAGCACAGCTGTAACTACAGAGCTTGCCTACACTGAACTTGGCTGACTACCCTAAAACTTTTTTAAAGGTCTTCCTAATTTACATCATCCATATTATGCTTCTTCTTGTTTTACAACAGTTCTAAGGCAGAATGGGACATCATCTGTTTTCACATTACTGATGGTATCCAGGCCACGTACTTTGGTCATCTACTGTTTGGCATCTGTCAAGGGGACAGGATTTCCTTCTGAAAATATTAAAGTCAGTGATATTTGATATCTCCTTTCAGAGGACTCCAATGGGCACTCAAAAACTAGGATCAAGGACAGATCTTCCTTTCAGCATATTTTTTTTTTCAGTACTCTGGCCTTAAATAGCTGAAGTTTTTGAAAGCAGCTGTTTCTTTGCAGTCTGTGATTTTATTCTTTTTATTTTCCTGTTCCTCATTTTTATTGACTATTCCCCCATCTTATTCCTAATCATAGTGGTGGATGGTTGATCAGTTTAGCACATATATTTGTATTAATCTTTGATCACCCATTTCATATGAAGGTCCTTACTCCTGTAGACACCTAACATTTAATACTATTGACTTATACATCATCTTCTCTGTCTTCAGAAATCCTACAGTTCTTTCCCAACCAAATCGGAAGAAGAACAATTTTTACATACTTCTAGGGCATGATTCATTTCACCCTATGTTAAGTTTCTAAAGTAGGCCAAATCTGTTATGTCCTAGAAAAGTCTATCACTGTTCATTGACGCTAAAGAAAGTCAAGATATCTACAGTTTAGACATCTATAGCTGAATTACTTTCCAACTATTAGATGAGATGAATTCCACCCCAGGGCACCTGAACTCCTTCCTGTGTGCTGTAAAATGGAGCAGCAGGGCAAAAAAACCCCAAATGTCCAAGAAGGCTGAGAGATGTGCTCATTGCATAGCTCCACCATGGGATTCACTTGTGAGATTCCTAGGAAGCCTCATGGTTAATTGTATCTTCCCTCTCACACTAGTTTAATATAGGCGGAAACTGTCTGAAGGTTCTTCTGTCTCTTCCTTAACATGTCCTTCTGTCTGACCTTTGGAACTTACCCTTTTGCTAGTTTTTTTAATATTAAGGGACAGACAAGTCCAATACACACATTTTTACACTGACTAAGGAACTCCCTGACTTGAGTGTAACTGAGCAGCAAGAGTATTTGTTTTAGAAAATCCTGTTCTGAGAGATTATTTAAATATAATGACATCCCATGCCTGACTTCATGCTCCTCGTTCAAACTGTTTTGTTTTGTTTTTTAATTAATATTGCAACGATGCTTTATTTTTCTATCAATGCATAACAATTAGGTCAGGGTGAGAGTTTATGACATTCTTGTCAAATACAAAAAGTATCCTAATAACAGAAAATAAAGTGTTGCAATTTATTAACATGAGCATATGCATAAAAGCAGAAAAATACTGTTACGCTAATGTCTGAAATGCAGGTATGCTCATTTTGAATAAAAGGACAACAAACACACCGAAACCACTTTCTAAATTTCTCTTCCAAAAAATAACCACTTAGAATAATTGCATATAAATCAAAATTTTGACAGATTTCCCATAAACCAGTGACAATCTGTATATGAAATTCCAGGAACAGAAACTCAATTTTGCACAGTCTAAAAGGTTTAAATCTAGCTACTCTGAAGCCAGTGAGACATTTTACTACTAGCTTTGTGAGACAGAGGTATCAAGATTTGACTTATCGTCTCTATGAGTTTCTGATTTCTTCTTGCTTCTGTTATTTTTTAAAATTTAAAAGGTAATGTTCAATGTTCTTTCTGCAACTGTTATGTTCCCTGAGGGGTAAGACAAAAAGAAAAAGACAAAAGAAGGAAACTTGATAATTTCCTTGAAAACCTTTTTTGAATTCTTGGTTGCCTGGATGCCCAAATCTGGTGGTTTTAGCTTTCAATTCTCTAACCTTATATAGCAGGTGAGAAATTCCCAGAAGGATTGGACTGAGGGGTTTTTTTTTGCCATTCTCATTAACCCCGCCTGGTGCCATGCCTGCTGTGGGCTTTGTGGCTGTACTGCAGAGAAAGGCTGTACTGCAGAGCAGACTCCCGCTCTCCTCACTCCCATGGCTGCACCCAGCCTCTGGATGCACAAGCAGTCAGTACAAGTTATCTGAGAGATGGTATCTGTACCTAGCTCCTCCTCTGGCGTCCCTGGAAAACTGAAGCCCGACTTGAGCAGATCGCCACCCTCTTCTTCTGAAAAGACAGAAACAAAGTAGCTATTTAATATCTCTGATATTTTTGTATACCCAGACAAATTCTCCGCTAGTTTTTAAAACCACTCAGTGATACTTATTACTGTTCAGTACCTCTGATACTGTGAGGCTGTTGCTGTGCTATTAGCTGAAGTATCAATTCCTCTTTGCCAGCTGTTCTAGTATTATTCCATTCTTTTTTTTTTTTTAATTTTGTCAGATGTTTTCACATCTCTAGTCTCATAATATTCATAGAAGCCTTTTTTTTTTTTTTTTTTTTTTTTGTAACAACATTTAACATTTTTCTTTTTAGCTTTGCTTAGACACATTGAATTCTACTGCCTTTTAGCCTTCATGTATTTGTTCCAGGAAGAATCATTATTGTCAGTCCTCCAGTCATACCTTTAGCACTTACTGCCTCTGATGATGATAATACCACACATGATTCTCAGGCCACTTTCTTTGCCTTTTATTTACAATTATTTCAATTCTGAGCTCCGATGATGCTGTGATGGTGGTTTCCTCCTGTCAGCAACATTTACTTTTGTGCCAGACAGCTTCTGTAATTCTGGAAAGTACTGAAGTTCAGATGATATGTCTATGCCATATGAATGCAGTGAAGTAGGCAGAGAACTACCTGAATGGCCTCAGTGCAGCTCTTAGCTCCCCTGCCTATATCTTCTTCAGAATTGCAGCTTGTTGCCTCTGTATTGCAGTCTTGTCATACTGGCATACAAATTAATTTGGACCTGGCACCTAGCTCAGATATTTCTAACACAGAGCTGCATATTGAAAACTGGGTCAATAACACTTCCCAAAGATGAAAGATTGGCTAGAAAATACACAGATTAGCATACAAAATATCACAGTAACATTTTTCATGCAAGTACATACTACTATCTTTTAAGGGCTTTTTAAAATGTTTTTGCCCTGCTATCCATATTTGTTGGCATCTCAGCTGAGTGGAAGTTGTTTGAGTATATACAGCCTTCCACTGTACTCCCTCTTACCATCTGTGTGTGTTACAAGCACAGACACCTCAAAGGAACAGTGAAAGAATGAAATATTCTGTAGCCTCTCTGTAAATTCAACCAGCAGTTCTTTAAAGACAAAATCAGGTATTGCAGACCATGTTTCTGAAGTGCATGGCCAAGAACTGATGACTTCTAAACAATTCACATCAGATCATGCTCCTAGTATCCTCAGGAAGGTATTCCCATAAGTTTAAACTAACTCAGACTTTTCTTCAGAGCACCTTGATCCCTGTGTCACACAAGCTGTTTTTTGTGGTTCAACTTAGAACAGACACAACATTTTGCCTGTTTCAATGTTCCATTTAACAAAGATGTGCATTTTGTATATTCCTTGGTCTTGGCTGCACTTTTTAGTTGCACTGTGATTTTTTCCCAGTTATCTCACAGCAAGTGAAATGAGTGAATACACTCATGTGGATACACTCAAACAATTGTTCCCAGTTTTGACAATCTGTGAGGTTATTAATATAGAATTGGTAACAATGGGCAGTATAGCAGAGATACTGCATATAAAAGACCCGAGGATGTTAAAAATGTTGGATAAACTGAGCTGTCAAATAAACATCTTGTTTATAAACTCAATTGCTAAATAAACTCACTTTGCTAAAATACAGCCTACTAGAGATCTCGTGATGGATAAAGAGTCATAGACAATTTAAAAAATGACTGGCATATGAATTTAAATTAAATTTAATTTGGAGAGGTAATGGACAACTCTAATTAAATAAAAGCACAAATTAGGCAGTTTCCATGGAGACTTTGCTCACGTGATCTGTCTATATTGTATAACTCATATGCCTGTCCTCTAATTTAGCTTCACAGGAGTAGCAAATCAAATGGAAGTTATAACAAAAATATTCTTTAGAATTCTTTACATTCATGTGAGTAACTAGGAGATCATATTGTTAACTTTTTAATAAAGAAGATTTACCCTGAAACAGTAGTTTTGCATTTTTGAAAAAGAAGCTACGAATATATTCCAAAGTTATATCATGTACATATATTCAGAATCACTTCTAGAATGATCCAAAGGAATAAAATGCATAACATTATTTATCCCTTTCAAGAAGTCAGCAATATTCTCACAAGTTCTGCCCAAAATTAGGCTAAAATTTTAGGGGTGGGCTGAACTAGACTAAAAGCTTATGGGTTTGGTGTTTTTGAGAAAAAATAAAAAGAAGAAAGTAGATTTCCTTTTCAAAATGAAAGGGAAAGGTCATGCAAGGGGATCCATAAATGAGATTCTGACTTTGCCATAAGAATTCCTGTGCAAATATGGACAATTCAGTTAATCTCTTTCTGCCTCAATTATCCAGGAGAATTAGGATTAGAATTAATTTATTTCTCACAGCTATCCTATATGAATACATTTGTTAGTGTCAGTAAGCCTGTTGTCTAGAACAGCCTATAGAGAGCACAAAAATGTTATAATTTCTACCCTTCAAAAAACCTATGTTCTGTTTTGAATAGGGTCAATTGCAAATGATTCAGTGGAATTTAGTGTTCCTTTGTGATTCCCTTAGATATATGAATCTGTGTGAGGGATATGAGTAGCTCTTAGTGATTAGTTTACTTTCTAAGAATGAAGACTTCTTATTTCTTTATATTTTATGACTATACCTATTCACGTCACTAATGCATTTTTTAGACTGTCTTTTCAAAAGGCTACTGTACCAAGGCATCAGCCCTTGAAGAGATTACATTTCTGTATTCTGCACTTAAGAAGCATAAATTAATCTAAAGTCTCAGTGGCTCTTACAGTATTAAAAAGACAATCTTTGTTTGAGGTTGAACTGTACTTCAAAGTCATATTATTCCTTCAGCAACAGACATATATGGTCTTTGTTTATTCAGTTTACATTTTTCCTAGAAATTACTGGTTTGGTTTTTTTTATTGACTATAGAAATGGAAAGCTTATTTGTTATTCATGATCACAGCAGCAACCTTCATATCTCATGGTAATGAAGTCAGGGAGATTATCACAGAACTCTGTGTGTGCTGAAATTCCAGTGTCATAAAAGGTGTGCATTCATTTTATGTCATTCACCTCCTCTATCTCATACATCCACAGTGTTTCAGCTTGCCTTTTGCTCAAGATGGGACTATTGGTAGAACATTCTACACCAGTGGACATAGAGTAAAAAGCTTAACATGAAATGTTTAAATGGGTGATGAATTGCAAAGACAGGTGAGCTTACAAAAATAGGATAATTTACAATTTAAGGATTTAAACAATGTATGGAATACACAGTCCACAGACAAGGGACACAATTACTTGTTAAAATCCTTCTCAGGAAACAAACTACTGCATCACAAACTGGCCTAAAGAGAAAACAAAGACCTGCCTCTGAAACCCAAACTAAAAAATAGTGGGAGAAGTCTTCACTCTCAACAGGGCTCAAAATAGAGACAAAAAATATTAGGCTTAGAGAGAGAAGAGTTTTCTGCTTCTGTAGAAGCTGAATGTATAGTAAAATTATGCTGTGATCTGCATAAATAGGAGAGCACAAACTGTCATTTACATCTAGTATCTCATTTTCTTTAAAAATGTGATGGATCTGTCATGCATTCCAGTGCTTCATTGCACAGGAAACACTCAATACTGTGATAGGAGCCTTTCACAGCTGACGTTCTCCAGACTTAAGCTTGGAAACATTAGGAGATATTTCTGAGCTGGAAACAGCTTGACAGATCCAGACAGATCATTCAACCCTGAGGCTATTACATGTAGCCACATGGTCCCACTACAATGGGAAATTACATTGGCTAGCACTCGAGATCAAGCAGGCATGGCATGGCTTGTCCTCAGAACACGATGGGTGTCTGTCAGGAGTGTGCATTGGCTTGTGCTGTTCCTTACCCTGCTAAGGAGCCACTACCTAGAGAAGTGCTGATTGGCATGGGCCAAATCTGAGTGAGGGCATGTGCTGTTGTAGGGATGATTGATGCTGCTGCTCAGGTCTGTGGTGTGTTCCTGAGGAGTTATAAGTACAGAGGGAGCATTACCTGCTTCTACTCAGTCTTCTGTGTCTAGAGAATAGGTTACAAACCAATGTAAATCCAAAATAAAACTGCTGAAGGCCACAGAAAAATATCCATGTAAAACTTGGGTAAAGGAGATGCAGCTAATCTCCTGGGGGTCAGTTTGGTTAATTCTGTGCTTGGTACTGGATTGCAGGTCAGTAAGCTATTACTTTGTGCTCTGCATCAGGAAAGTGAAGTTTCTGTACAAGCTAAAGGACTCATGCTCTCTTCTCTCCTGTTCCTGTCTTCCTGTGGTCTAAGTGAGCATCTGGACAGTCACTGCACAGAAACTGTGTGCTATCACTGCTTCTCCTCACTTCATTCATCCTTCAAATTTTATCATCTCAGTTGTAACCTCTCATCTATTCTCTGATCCTGACCTATCAGTTTAATTCTCTTTCTTCATCTGCAAAGCTTTGCATCAAGACATGCCTCTATAGTGGCCCTCATTTTTTAAGCATTCATTCTGCCTTTAATAACCAGGTATACTGTTTTCATCTCATAATCATACTTCCTCCATAATCATACTTCCTCATAATCATACTTCCACAAAAGAGGCCCCAGTCTCAGTGGACTTCTTGCTCACGTACTTACATGGGCTCACATCAGCAAGACTTATAATCAATTAACTGCCTTCTCTGTCACAAGATGAGAGTAAGACTGAACTACAACTGATACTAAACTTCTCAGTTCATTGGATTTTAATTCATTTATTATTGGTCTGCTCTGGATCTCCAAATGATTTTTTTCTATGTGTGTTTTTCTTTCAGCCTGCAAGCTCACGATGGTAGTTGTTCTTTTAGTTCTGTCTTACATATCACCTGACATAGTAACTCTGATACCAGATAAAAGAAAACACAGACCTGAAAATGTCTGGATTAAACTGAAGGTGCAACTTCTTTTGATCACATAATTACAGAGCATAGAATGTGGCCAGATTATGAATATAGGACTCTTACCATATCACAGCATGATCTGACCAAAACATCCCTTCCAGACTAGAGATACTTAGAGATCTAGAAGAGATATCTCCTATATCTCAAAGTCTGCTAGCCTGTTATCCAATTAAAGCATTTCTATCAGGTGGCTTTTGACCCTAGCCAAAGATATCCCCAGTCTGCTACAGGGTATGTATCACTGAGAACTGTCATTAGGCTGATCCTGCCCTAAGGAAAATGACCAAATGTATGCACATCCGGATGCTGTCATGGCCCCCTCACCCTTCCTGGGAGACAGATAATTGGCTTGGTTTGGAATTTCCCCAGGTGGTCAAAATCACTTGTTGCAAACCTATTCCTTTTCTCACCCAATCTCCAAGAGGTTACATCCAATCAATATTACATCTATATAGTAAATTCATTGTGGTGAAGGCCCATTCTTTGGCCATGAGGCCAGCTGGCATGATCTAGCCATATCTTCAATATTAGGCTGGCTCCATCCAAACTGTTATGGAGAATGATTCCTTGCCCATGCTAACTTCCTAGACAAGCTTGAAGATTATTTGGGACAGTGAAAATTAGTTGACCAGGCTTAAAACTAAGACAGGGACCTCTCTAACCAACATGACAAATAATCTAATTGTTGGTCCTTTGTCTTGAAACTGTTTTATTGACTATTGTAAATGTATAGCCCAAGTGGTGGTATTGTCAAATACAATATTCTCATGCATTGTTTTTACAACAAGCTGGTAAGCAAAGAACACAGAGAAGCACAGCAGGGCTGGGAAATTTCTGATTGAAGTAAAAACTAAAGATGGTAGTAGGACATTTAAGGTTATTGAGGTTTCCTTTGCAAGAGGCGTGTGTGAAAACTATTAACAGTTAGAGGAAGTAATTGATTAATTAAGTTGCTTCTGTTTTTTCTCAAACAGGGTCTGTTTTTCTTATTCTTCTATTTTCTCACGCACACACATAAAAGTGTTCCTGATAGATCTGGCAAAGATCTGATCATCCCAGTATGCTGGCTCTAACAGTGCCCCAAAGTGGACTATATATGGCAAATATATAGATTTTTGCCAAAGGACAAGTACATAGTTTCTCTAGAGTACCTTTCCAGTTTCCCACAACCAGCACTTAAGGGACTTCCTGAGATGCAAGTTTAATCTAGATCACCATTCTTAATAGCCACCAATAGATCTATCCTCTATGGATTCATCTAATCTTCTCTGAGGCCATTTATATTGATAGCCTCTACTGCATCCTGTGCCGATGCACCTCACAATTTAATTATGCTTTGTTTGAAAAAGAATTTCCTTTTTGTTTGTTTATCAGGATGCCTGATAATTTAATTAGGTGCTCCTAGCTCTTTGAATGTGAAAAATAATGGATCTTCAATTCCTATTCACTATGTCTATATTGTTTATAATTATGTAGACATCTACCATATCCCTGCCTCAGTCCCCTCTTTTCCAAACTGAGGAATCAATCTGTTTAGTATTTTATTATGTACAGCCATCTAAATCTTTTGACATCCTTCTTAGTCTGCTATGCCATTTTCAGACACAGCAGCCAGAAATTGAAATGGCTTTACAGTGTGTTTTTTTCTTGTGGCCCATGATGCAGTTCTCTGCCTGTTTGGTTTTGGGTTTTGTTTTTGTTTTTGTTTTTTTTTTAATATTTTCATCTGCCTGTTTCATAACTCAGGAATTCATTATTCATATTTAGTTGTGCCCAAGAGAGACAATTTATTTGGCTTTCCAAACAAAAACACATTTCTCTTATATATTACATTAATAAATATTGAAGAATCTCAGCATTTTCCTTAGCTCAGGTTACTACCAAGACTGCTAAAACTAAGCAATCACTCTTCCCACCCCCTGAAGAGCAAGACTGAGGAATTCGTGGCCTCTTGCTTTCATCCAGACAGTCCACTTTTATATAGCATAACTCCAGATAGCAGGACTTTGAAAACAGGCTTCAGTTGCCAGAGAGAGTAGCCAGGCACACAGCATATTAAATCAAGGAGAGCAAGCTGGCTGCATCCCTCAGGTCCTATTCTGGAAAAAGTGTAAATGAAATATATTGCAGGGGATCACAGAAGCTGTCGGGGATCATCTTGCTTTTGGCAGCACTGCCTCCCACCTCCCAGCTTTTAGCAGCTGAAAATCATCCACAAAACACAGGTTGCCTTAGCAATATTGTGGTGATCACCCTGAAATGCTTTGGTTCCCCACAGCAGCCTTCTCTGAGTCAGCCAGGGTCGTTTTGCTCCTTGGAAGCCTTTCTGAGCTGTCTTATCAATTTTACCCCAGAGATCTGCAAGTTCTTCTTCCCTGCTCCTCTTCAAGCAATAAATGCAAAAAGGTGCTGGATGATGCTGTAGAGTATTAAAGCAGATTCACTCAGCAGAGTCATTCTAGAATTTAAATGACTAATTCAGTTAATTCTATCTCTCCTTATAAAAATTAACAAATGACTGTGATCAAAAAGAACAAGCCAGCGATAACAGATTGTGTACAAGACACAGTTCTATGTGATTGTGTGCTTCAAACAGCTAGGAAATTCCTAAAAGCCCTTTCTTCCTTGACTTTTCACAGCTGAATGACTTTATCAAGCTCCTGAATGAGACATTTACCTTTTATTGCTTTTCAGGATCTGTGAAAGGAATACCAAAGCTTCTATGTTAAAAAGTGGGAATATTAAAGAATGTATTTGCTAATTATTGTGAATAATGACCCATATTCTTTAAGCCAAAGTCTTCTGGATACTCCAGAAAAACTTTTAGCTCTTCCCTCCTACAGCTCTTAAGAATGCATAATTTTTCCTCCCTCCAGGTAAAATGCAACAACTGCCTTTTCTATGCATTCATCTTCCACCTGCTGTGACAGCTCTTGGAAGGACTTGCAACTGAATCCACAGTGGACACCTGAGAAGGTCCAAGAAGTCTGTCTGAGAGTAAACAGAAAATGCATGTCAGGAACACACTTAGAATGATTTTGCACAGCTGCAAAGGCTTAACTCTGGTGTGAGAGAAGTAAAATGTTTACTAAGTCTATTGAAATACCTTGAAAAATTATATGAAAACATACTTAAAGGAGACCAAAGTGAGGAAGAACGCCAGGACAAAGTGTAGGACAAAATCCAGTAGTGACAGAGCAGTGTACAGGTCAGAAAACTTGGCTTACACCTCTCCTAGAAACACAGAAAAAAATGTCCCTGGATTTCCCTGTTTTGTCTTTATCTTCTGCATATGCATGGAAAATTGAACAGATATTTAGAGAAAATAAACTAGATTAAATTAGTCTTTTAAATATCTTTCAAATATACTCTGAGGAAAAGCATTTCTTTTAAGATTTGCCTTAAAAATGACTGATATTTCTAATGTTAAATTATGTTTGACAGAACACACATTTTGTAGCCTTTCCACTTTCAGGTCAAAACTAGATATGCTCACACCGTAGTTACTTTACTGTTTGGTAAAAACCACAACCAGATCTACCACCATTATTACTAGCAGGTCCTGGCATTCTGTTTTTATAGCTTTGTTTTATGGTAGGGCAAAAGGTCTGAGCACTGTCCCTGTCTTTCAAATATTCAATAAATGGGATCTTTTAATAATAGAGATCAACTGCTTTTGTTACACTGATCTACCACAGTAGGAGATATTTAGTTTGAAAAACCTCTGACCCTGCTGGGATGTGAGGGCAGGGTCAGCAGTTCCACTGAAAACTGAAATTAGATATTAGTAGCTACAGCCATGAAAACCCTCAATAAGACCTTCTGACATTAGATGATGAAGCTCTAGATGACCATTGACAGGATGTGTATGGGATTTTCTGTATGTGAAAAGTTGAAAGAGGAGCAGAGGGAGGGCTCAAATATATTCTTTCCTACACAAGCCAATTTTGTTGAGGATTTCTGTGAACACTTACTTGTTGGGATGGTATGATTGACAGATGATGATTTTTGTTTTTGTTTAGTAAATGTGATTACATAAAGTATAATACCTAGCTTCCTTCTGGCAATTTAAGCAGATATGGAATGCCAGTACCTTTTAAATAAACCATTCTTCTCTCTCAAAAATAGCAATAACCACAACATGATGGTTCCTTTGCAGAAAGAATCACGGGTCTGGAGCATCTGTAGCAGGGAAAGACTGATGAATCAGGATGCCTCATTTCTTTGTCCTATGTTTTCATCGTCCTGTGGCAACTACTGAAGTTATGCTCAGTGACTCAGATCCATCCCTCAGGCATAATGAATTTTCCAGTGATTGGTCATTAGTTCCTACTCTGATCCTCACCCCAATGCACCTGGAATGCAAGTCTTGCTCTCTCATCTGTTTCCTTTCATCATTCTCATCTTTAACCAGTTACCTTGTCCCACAGCCCTCTTTCTTCCATCTCCTTTAGAGATCTGCTTTAGTTTTTTCTTCTTTTGCCTTTTAACCCTCCCTCACCAATCTTTCCTTTCTTTTCTTCCTCCTCTCCTTCCAATCTCATCCATAACACTATTGAGGTGCAAATAATATGTCACAGGCTAAAGATCACCTGAAGGTTTTGTGCATGAATGTGTACTCCCAACTATTTTTTCTTCTGAGTTATTTGTACCATGAGGTCTTTAATGAAGGCCTGCAAGTAATTAGAAACAGCAAAGAAACTGTTTTCCTTTCCATAGCAATTTTCAAGTATAAGTTAAAAAATCCCAATTTAGAATTCATTTAAAATTAATAAATATTTTAAACGTGAGTCTAAAATGAAACAAAATTCTATATTTTCAAAATAATTCCATACAGTTTTCACCTTTCTCACAAGTTAGAAGAGATCTGAAGCAGCAAATGTTCAAGATGAAAAACTGAAACTTCTCAAATTGTCAAAATGGGGTGATTCAACAATTGAAAATCTCCATTTTTTCCCCCAATTTTTACTTGAAAAGGGAATTTGTTTGGAACTGACCTATAAGCAGTTTCAGCTCCAGGAAGGTTGTGCTTTACAAAGAAAATGCTTCTTGCCAGCTACCTCACCAGAGAGAGCTTTCTCACTAACGCAGTTATTTAGCAGTCTGCACAGTGGGTGCAACTCTCCTCAGGTCCTCTCTGGTAGCTCTGGAAACCGTGTACTATATGACATGTATTTCTGTGATTGTTCAGGATACAGACACACAGACAGGTAACATTTTAAAGCAAATTACACCAGACTCTCATGTGGATCGTTCTGTTTGTTGGTTGTGCCTTTCAACCACAACCTGTGCAGCTGCTGGGTTATTTGGACTTTCCCCATGACACAAACAGAAATGAAGGTGAGGGACAATCAATTGTCTGCGTGGCCAGTGAAATTGGAAAGCAAAATAAACTGTGTATTGTGGGGTGGGCAGAATCAATATTTCAGAGATTGCAAAAAGGTGTACAGATACTAGTCCAGTTCCTAATCCTAAAATTCACTGGGTTAATCTAGTCTAATCTAATAAGGGAGGTTGGTCCCCTTTGAAGTTCTCTTCCAACCCCGAACATTCTGTGAGCATTCTTTGAATCTCACCAGAAGAGATGAATTTTCAATTAATTTATCAAATATAGGCCTTTCGCTGAAGCACCTTGGAGCCTGGACACCCCTGTCTTCTACTGTTAATGGAGAGGAGCAGGCAGCTCTGGATTAATCACTGTCCAGCTCACTTCTCTGGTGACTAAGGGGAGTGCTGGGTGGCTGGGCTTTTCACCTCTGTTCCTCAGTTGAGGGGTTAAACAAAATGACTTTAAGCAAGGTTGTCATGATTAGTTAAAATGGAACTGAGAAACTGAACACAAATATTTGCTCTCAGCAAAGATGCTACTAAGGTCACTTTGCTATCTGCATTTATGTTCGTAGCTGCTACACTGGGAGGGAATGACCTAAATTTCTTCCACATTTAGGTGTTAATAATACTACCTGAGCTAGAGAAGTAAAATAGTTTGCAGACCTTATTCACTAGAAGAATTTCTCATTGAGATCTGTACATGGACAAATACCCATGCAGAGACAAAGTCACTGACATTATGGATGTGGGCTCTTTCTACTTTTGTATCAGCAATACAATAAAGGTACTTCAGATAGATGTCAGCCTGGCCTTTTCCTGACCTGGCAACAATGCATGGTCAGGAATACATCCTGTTTTCTCTTTGGAGGAACTCACACAGCTCACAATTTATTTAGGGGAAAAAAAAAAAAAAGCGTTTAATAGTAACAGTTTAGATACCTAATCAAATTATGGTTTAATGAGTTTAAGCATGTGAACTTTGATGGTTTAACTATCCATCTACCTGCAAGGTAAGTCAAATTAGTTAAGCCATAGCCTGGAGGGGTAAAAGTACAGGAATTAGCCTGTATTTTCTAATAGTATAATGGTTCAGTTACCAAGGCTCAGCAGATTCATGATCACTTGCTAAACTACAGGAATGCAGTGGAGTGGCAGAGCCCTCATTTTGATCTGGTAATCACAGACACAAAATATGCAGGAAACTAACATACTGTTGAATTTACAGTTATATTTGGGCAGTGTCATTACCTTGAACATGGTAACTTTCAACTGCAATCCACTTTTTGCACAATCTTATTTTAATAACTGTTTATGACATCCATAAACATTCATTTTTTGCTAGGAATTTACATATGACCACGCAGCAGTTCAGCCATGGCTGCACTTCCAGGGAAAGGATGAGAAAGGCTTGTATAAGAGTCTTCAAAATTACATTACAAATGGAAAACAAATGATTACTGTTGGGCCCATTTTGCTTATTCAGTATCTTTGTTTATTCAAGGCCATAAATAGGGCCACCAGAAAAGGTCAGAGATCTGCAAATGGAATATTGAGATTTTAATTTCTGATGCCCTGCTAAAATCAAGCCCAGGCTGGTAGTAACCAACTGATTGGCTGAAAATGAATTAGTGAATTCTGTCAATCCCCACAGATTATGTGTCCATCACTACAAAACTTTCAACTCTCCTTTTTTTCTTAGAATGAAAGGGCAGGAGGAATAAAATAACCTGTCAGCTTCTCACCCCATGAGTCAAGTCACAGCAGCCAGACAGTACAGGGCATTTTGCCTCCATGTACCCATGCAATTGGATATGGCTCCTAGGCTGTCATTCTGGTATCTCTTAAGGACATTTGTGAGTTTTTCAGAATGCAAAGCTGGTTTTGTTCTATAGAAATCCATGAGTAAGGCCTCCACAGTTTTAGTAAGTTGGTCTCCCAGTAATGGGATTTAAAAAGTGTTTAAATCAGTGCTTAATTTCTGCTCTTTCAGGACAATGGCAGTGATTAGTAGTAATGTTTGACTTCCAGTTCCATTTTTTTTATGCAGCTGTAATGCTTGCCTGCATTTGACTGCTGCTTTAATGATTACTAATGACTTTATTTTGAAAATAATGTAACTTTTTGTATTCGCTCTCCAGACTCTGAGCAAAAAGCCAATTTGAGTGGAATTATGCAGTCTGTTCATATAAGACCTTCAGTTGGTTAAACTTTATTTTGTGTCTAACCAAAGGAAAATGGCAAAGGCACTGAAAACACACTATGTATTCATACATGGCAGGAGGAACACAACTGTATGGAAGTGGCAGCTAAAACTAAATACAGCACAAAGATGTCACGCTGATAAGAAGCATATCAAGTTTGACTTCCGAGCCATGAGCTTCTAACATTGACAGTATTTTATGGGTTAAAGTTGACTGCTGCTCTCTCAGTTCTTTTATGTGGAATCATATCCCACAAGACATCAGTGCAGATGATCGCCTATGGGAGCACAGATGGCTATGCTCTGTTGCTCTGTGCTGTACTCAGGACTGCAGGTTCTTATTCAAAACATAACCTCTCAGCATGCCTTATTGTGTGCATCCCACCCTTTTAGATTTCCCGAGGAATTTTTACATGACATACTCCTGGATGGATAAATAAAGTTGGGTTGTTTTGGTTATTTTGATTTTTGTTTTATTCGGTCTTGATTTTGTGTTTGTTTTGGTTTGTTTGTTTTCTTCTATTTTTTCTTCTTTTCTGTTCTCTAGAAAATATAAACTCATTGAGCCTCAAGTTTTTCTTTCAGGAATGCACCAATTTTGATGAAGGTTTTTTCTTTTCAGTCAAAGAGAGAAGGAAATCTGCCTTAGAAAAACTTGACAATTTTAGCATTGTTTCAGCTGAAGAAAAGCAGATGACAGCTATTCTGTTACCTGGTTCAGGTTTGTGGTTAGAAAGGAAGTCCCTCACACTCTGATCATGTGCTTAATGTACCTTGATGTTCTGGCCTTGATCTTTCTTAGTTTCTTTGGTTGGAGCTATTTAAACTACTTTAAATGAGTAAAAATTCATTAAGGGAAAAATTCATTAAGAGAGGCTGATTCAGCATGTCTAAAGTCAGGTAGAATAGAAAAAGCGAAAGAATGTGTTTGGGTTTCTGATATTGCCACCACTGGCCATATCCCTTCAGCCCTCCTTTAAAAAAAGAAGAAAGCAAAGTTCTGGTCTCTGCTGGGTCTGGCTAGGAGGAAGCTAGCTTTCACCATGCCAGCCCATACAGAGAAGGGGGAGGAAGGGAGGATGTTTGTGGTTATGGTATTTGGCATCGCAAGTAATCATTATGTATGCTGAGTCCCTGCTTTCCAGGCTGGACACCTGCCTGCTGATGGGAGGTAGTGAATTAATTCCTCTTTTTTTCTTTGCTTGCACATGCATTGCTTGCTTACTCTGTTAAACTGTCATTATCTTGGTCCATGTGTCTTCTCACCTTCCTTCTATTTTCTTCCCATCCTGTGGGAGAGGGGAGTGAGCAAGCAGCTGTGTAGATGTTTGGCTGCTGGCTGGGGTCAACCCATCATATAGTTCTGTTGCAGTTCTGGAAACTTACAGTCCTAATCCTGTGACAGTGAAAAACTGTTGTCTGTTCAGACCAGAACAAAGCAAATGTTCCGTCCTGCACATAAGACCAGTAGCTGTTTGAATATCCTCCACACTTACTTTGAAAATACCATCATTTGCACCACCTAAATGCAAAAATACAAGGATATTCTTTTACAGCTCATTCCATAAAAGGGAAGGACAAGGGGTCTTTTCGCCAGGAACTTCATCTAAAGTTTTCAGATTTATGGATAAAAGGAGAATTAGCAATGGCTAAAACTTGTCACCTTTTAAAGAAATGGAACAGAACATATTTTTGACGGAATGCTTTCACTGGTAAAAAAAGACACTAAATGTTACACTCAAATCCTCTTCCCCCCTCTCCCTGAATTTTACTACAAATTCTACTAGGTAGTGAAGGCAGGGCCTCCTGTGCTATCAAGCCTGCTTCTGTAGTTTTTGGTCTCCCACATGCTGATTAACTGCTTACGTCCATCTTCAGTCCTCTGTTCTCACACACACACTTGCTCAGTATCATGTGCCTTTCTATTAAGAATGATTACAGCACGTGTTAACTTCAATCTGGTTAGAAATCAGCAGTTGCTAAGCAATAGCAACTCAGGCTTTAGCCACCAAGAATATACGCAGGGTCCTGGTAAAACCTTCACTGAAGCCTGAACAGCAGCAGTGTTGTTGCCATCAGTACTGGAGCTAACTACATCTACTAATCTGCAGGACTAATTCATGGAAATCACACTTTACAGCAGTATAAATAAGAACATGGATAATGTTGTCCAGGACAGAATGACAGAGCTTGCTTTGCCATTCACTAAGTTATGCTACATCCCCAGCTGCTTTCCTTTGTTTGGTTTCTCACTTAGCAACATCTCTCTTCTTCCCAAAACTCCAATTAAAAGAACTCCCAAAGACAGAATTGACGTGAAATCTGTAAATCACTGCTCAGTCTGTGTGTTGTAGTCATTTCCCCTGTATCTGCTCATTTTGGGTTTATGGATTAGAATTATTCTATGGATTAGATTTATAATTATAAGCAACAAAGAAACATTTGGGTGCCATTACTAGGAAGATACAGATACCTTCTGCATAAATAATGACTGGATTCACATAACTGGCAAGTAATTATTATGACAATATACACAGAAGACTTCTGGAAATGAACTCACTAAACTACCATTAATAGTAAATAAAATGGACATGTAAATGGAGTGGCAATGTAGGACCGCACTGTCAAATCTATTGAATCCAAGTCATCCTTAATTGGCATATAGGAATCAGACTTCCCCTTGAAATGCATCTAAGACTAAACAGAACATGTGAAAGTATGAATAAAAGTAATTTTGACATAGTGTTTCAGTCTATAGTTTATGAAAAGAATTATTATTTTGCTGTTTATATTATGTAGTGTGTTATAAACTCTGTGAAAGAGTCTCTGGGAATCTTTCACAAGTAGCCACTGATGCTTCCCTTGGTTGTTTCCACTCATCTTGCCTTCTACGCCTTTGACCATAATTAGGAGGAATATGATAAATCTAGAGAAAGGTAAACAGCAGGTTGAAAAATAAAACTTCCTTACATCACTATTTTTAAACATGGATGCAGATTCTTCTTTGTGGTTGCTTTAAGAAGTTAACTTTATTTTCAATACATGCCCAAAACTCACCTCAATGGGAAATAACAGGCCCTATAATAGCCTTGTATGTCGGAAGTCTGACTTTTCTCAGTATTTCAAAGCTATCAATTATCTGCTGAGAAAAGCAACAAGGCATCCTTACTTTGTACTTGTGCTATGCCTTAATTAATTTCCTCATTAAGCTGTAAGTAATGAATATTCCCTGGCATTTAAACTACATTTTTTATATCAGAGAGTATTTATAGAAACATGTTCAAGATTTTCTGATGAGCTATCAACACTGCATTGTTTCTCTCCATTAATCTTACATCTATTTCATCTTTCTGAGTCCTCTATAATGCAATATATCAACATTCCCCCAGATTCAGTATGTTTATTACAAAGTTGCTTATGCATATACCAGTGGTGAGAAAAATGTTCAAACCAGCAAAATTAAATGGAATATTATTTTGTTGATTTGTTGCAATGGGTGAAAAGCCAGCATCTGTTTGAGAAGTATTTAAAAAGTGTAGCATATGAGGCAAAAAAGAGATGAAAAAGAAATAATTCACACCAATCAAGCATTCACACTTGTGTAAATCCAAACCCCATGGCAAAACTGATAACAAATCTTGGTAACACCAAAGTTGCTCAGAAAAACATTCAGCATTTTCTTGCTCCTGTTTACTGGAGTCAAGAGGTTCCATGAAGATCTTTTGATCCCAGCAAAGCTTCACTAGAACTCACAGTGGAAACAACTTAATATACCCTTGGATTTCTTCCTCTATTCCTTAGGACAGTGGCTACAGCCTGGAGACCCAAATAGGTAGCCTTTGCAGCTCTCAGCCAGGCTCACCATGGGAACTACCCAATCTAGTAGTATTCTTTTAGCTGAAGAATTTAAATTTTTGTGGGGTTTATGTTGCATTAGAATGAAATAGAATTTCAACATCCTTCATGAAGTGAATTTTAATCCCTATGTCCAGTAACAGCACCTATGCGCCAAAAAAATGTATTGTGTTGGGAAAAACGAGGGAACAAAAAGCGCACCCTGGAAGGAGAGGAAAAAAGAAAAAAAAAAAAAGAGAGAGAGAGAAAAAAAGAAGAGAAGCAGAGTTTTTGTGAAAGAAAACAGAAAAAAAAATTTCCTAGAAAACGCAGGTGGGGAATTATGGTAAATACAAGTGAGGATTTCTTTTAAAAGAAACTGCTATAAGTCTAAGAACTAAAGAAGGTCTAAACAATTTTTTTGGTATTAGTAAAAGGTTCTAATGACTGATAGCTCAGTGCTTGAGTGAGACATCAGTTTACCTCTTCACTCTATATAATAATATCCCTGTATCAGAAAAGAATGCAATGGTGTTCATCTTCCCCAGAGTGAAGAACTAAATGCAAATGGACAGTCAGGTATCTAGGACATGAAAGAAGTATGTGTAACTGAATCTAGTCTGTTCTAAGGAACAGAGGGTCTTATTTTTCTGTTCCATTTTATTTTTCTAGGTGACTCCTTAAAGACTAGATATTACCTTTTTACTTAATTACTAAAAGTCTAACTGAAGACAATTGGAATGACTTTCCAACTCAATAATCAGTTAAAAATCTAAAGGTAAAAATATAAATTTTGAAAAATTTATAGAGAAGTAGAGAGTAGGGTTCCCCAGTATTTTGAAGTTTCATGTATCTTTTAGTATCAATATTCTACCTCGTATACAAAATAACACTTGGCCAAAACAAACCTGTCATTTTTTTGATTGGCAATGACTTCTGCTTGCTGAATTAATATGAATTTTGATGGCTCTGTGTGGGTTACAAAGTTGCAGTAGGTGGTGCTACCACCTGCTTTTTGTTTTTCTGTTTTTAATCATTAGTAATGAAAATAGAATTTAGTTTACTACATGGCTGGAGTCATGAGACTTCTATCTTCATCTATGCCAACTGTCTTGGTTTGTCTAGGCAAAAACAGATTTGTGAGAAAAACAAAACTAAGCCCAGAACACAGCTTTTCAAAACTTAAAAATTTGCTTATATTTTTTTTTTCCATGTAACTAAGTCAATGGAAAAATATTCTATGGAGATAATATTCTGCATCAGAAGTGACTCACCAGACAAACAGGTCCTTGCTATTGCTGCTTTCTTAGATCCCGGAATCTTTTTTGGAGTGTCCCTTAATATGAGTCACTACTTATTTGGGGACTATTTCTGCTGTAACAAAATGTTTACATCAAACTTTCCATTACTATGCATCAAAATTAAAACCTAAATGAGATGAAATGTGGTCAATTCAGAAACATTTTTTATTCATATATTTTCTTTTTTTTTTTTTATTTTATTTTATTACTCTCTTTTCCCTACTATTCTGGTATTCCTATCAGTAACTCACTCCCCTTCATGATTCATACAGGCTGCACTATGCTAAAAAACCCTGGAACTTGTTTTTTGCTTTCTGAATATCTTCTACTTGGAAAATGTCTTCTACTTGGAGAGTAATAGGTTTGTAACATGGATATGATTTTTTCTGTATTTGTAGAGTTAGTGCTAAAGGGACAAGATGTCATGCTTGGGGTGCTACCTCTGTACAAGTAACAGCAACCAGGACAAGGCGAACTACAAAGCTCTGTAAGGTATAGAAATATGCAAGGGGAAACCCAAGAGAAGGAGAACGTTGCTTTAGTGACTAGAAGAGAGCCTTATGATAAAAGACCTCTTCCTTCATGGTGAGGGATCCCTTCTATCCCAAAACCAAATATGAGTTGATGACAATGACCAAACTGCAAGGAAAAGATGGACAGGAGTCAAACATAGCTTTGACTGAAAGTCTGAAATTACTTAAAAATATGAAGGCTTAAGTTATGTATGTCTGAGTAACCAGAAAAGTGAAAAACAAAAGATTTGTCAGGTTTTACCCAGTCCATAGGCTGCAGATAGGGCACATGGAAGTTGCAGAAAAGTTTCAGCTTTTATCAGATAGGAACGAATTCACACATTTTTTAAAAGGAGATCACCTGTTTACAATGAATCAGAGAGTGGAAAAAGCTGCATAGCAATTCCCTTTGCAAAGACTTTGCTTTCACAGAACTGCATTTGAGCACACACAAAAAAAAGCACACCTACAAGTCTGGAAGAATTAATGAAAGCTAAAACAGTAGGTAGAAATGGTGAAGCATTGCACTTGTAGGTGAATGTCAATGGGGCTGCGGGATTGAATAGCAATAGGACACAGTTTGCTGAAATAAATGAAGAGTCCACATGGCAAGGTTAAGAATAAAGTAATATTTTTACCTCAGCTATTCTCTGAAGATTTGTGCTGTCCTTTCTGCTGCTAGGCCATAATGGAAAAACTGACCTTTCGGTATCCTTTTCCCTAAATTTCTTGTGATAAATATTTCATCTTAATACACAAAACTGAGTTCAATATCCTATTCTCAATTTTCAAGAGTCAGTTTAGCACTATGCATGCTTTCCAGTGCATGCCCTGGTCTTTCAAAGAGAGATGAATTAAAGTTCACAATTGCAGTTAACTTTCAGGAAGGAAAGGAAAGGAAAGGAAAGGAAAGGAAAGGAAAGGAAAGGAAAGGAAAGGAAAGGAAAGGAAAGGAAAGG
>JANIJG010014892.1:128563-157239 GCA_024611175.1 Megaceryle torquata
GTGGGGTGGGGGGGTCGGGGGGGAGGGGGGTTTTTTTTTTTGTTCATTTGTTTGTTTGCTTTTTAAATCAAGCTTGTGTTCAGCCTAAACTGAAATATCTTGCTCTCTTTGAACTTGGTGTAAAACAAAAATAATGTCACTAAAGTTCAGTATAAAGGTTAGGAAAAAAGCCCATAAAAAAATCATTTAGACAGACTTAAATTCACTGGGCAGGCATTTTCATGTACAAAATCAGGATGATAGATAGCCAAAAACATCTGTGAAATAATTTCTCCAAATTTTTTCTTTAAAGATCCATCAACTATAATCAAATAACAATGAACTTTGATTTTCTGGTTTTGGTGCTCTTGGACTAAATTCCACGTAGTGTTATTTCTTCTAAAATATTAATTTGTCATTAATATTCTACCTACCCTTACACATGCTTTGGGCAAAGGCAGAGAAAAATGATAAAGATGAGATTTTATGTGCTTCTACTCATTGCTACAGTAACTGCAAATGTTATGGCTGAACAGACACATTCAGATAAACTTTTATTTCAGCCACAAAGCCCCAGTACTGGTGTAATGAATGAAATGTCCATTTAACTTTTAGATCTAGCAGATCTGTGAAAAGGAAAGTGCACAGTTCAGTAGGCTATTAACTAAACTGTGAAATGATGCTCATAGGGACAAAGTGTTATTTCTTCCGGAAAATGAGTAGGTCACCAACCAACTACCTTGATCAGATACACCCAGGAATTAGAATGGATATTCTGTGTTCACATTTAATTAGCATTTAAGACTCTCTTTCTCTAAACACTTCCCACTGGACTGCATGCGCCAAATTCCTACTATAGTTGAAGCTATTACACAAAGACCTGAGGATGCTCATTCCACTTAGCTCTGTCTTAGGTCTACTGACAGTGCTGAAGACAACAGTCTTTTCCCTAGACTATTAAATGACTTTCAGAAACAACAAAAAAAAAGATAAACATTTTGAAGTTGAATCTAGCATTATATCACCCACAATGAAGAACTATTAGAATAAATAACCAGCCTCAGCTTTGTCCCTGAGGTATTCTGTAAAACCTCTAGCCTATTTGGATGAATTGCAAGAAAGCAGCATTCTTCATTAACACAATGAAAAATGAAATCTGTGGATCTTACTGAAGAATTTGGATACTTTGGGGTGCTAGTAAGGAAACGAGAAAACACTCCATGCTAAAGCAGAGTTAAAAGAAAATTCAACAGGGAGGCAGAAGATACATTTGAATTATCTACTGTAGATTCCTAACTCAAGTGTAATCCAACTAATACACATGTGATCCAGAAGAGGAATTCACAGGCATGCTTAACAGTCACTGGAAAGAAAACCAGGCAACTTCTGTTAACTACCCTTTCCATGGAGCTCCTACATGCTAATCTTCCAAGTGAGTTAAGACAAGATATTAGGTATAGGGATATGGTTTGAGGGCTCTGTGTAGCAGTAAGTACCTTGGTGCCTTTGCAATTCCAAGGGGCATGAGTTCACATGTGAGTATGCAAAAGTGACAACAGAGGTGAAACAAAAACCTAAAAACAAAACCAAACAAACAAAACAACAAACAAATAAACAAAATCCCTAAACACAAACAAACAAACAAAACCCCCAACTATTACTGCCTCTGTCTACAAGGGGACCTGGAATAGAGCCATTCTCCATCTCTGGACTATTGCACGGAAAAGGAATACAAGGAATGCAAGAGCTATGCTGCTACGAACAACTTGAACCTACTGCCCAATCCTAAACCTAATCCCATGGGAGTCAGGGATCCCTCAGTTTGGCCTTTATGTTCACATACATTAATATATGTGGTTCAGTGCACCTATCTAAAGATTGTAATACAAAATATATAACATCCTTCAAGTAAGAACTAGAATCCAAAACTCCATCTCTTCTTTCCTCACTATCCGGGAAAAAATTGTTATAAGGAAGACAAATAATTGTTTTGCACAAAGTACTGCAACAGTTTGGACAAGCTACTGTCACCAAAATGTATTTTAAAACAAATAGAAGACTGGGAATATCTGGGAACTAAGGCTGTCTGCTATAACATGGGAGATTCTGTTCTGTGAGGCAAAGACCCAAGGAAGGCTTGAAATTCAATATCTGGACAGTTTTGTGGCACGCTTATCTGTCAGATAGAAAAACATAATCCTGGAACTCAGATCTCTGAAGGTTCTGCCCTGAAGGCATGGGTGGGACTATGAAGGAATGTAATTATCTGAGTAAGTAAGAGTAGCTTGGTTAAGAACACTGAGAAAAAGCCTTTGGTTACTGGGACTGACAGCATCACATTTTCTGTTCAGCACGCTCCTGCAAGTTAGGAGGAAATTTCATATCCTTACATGCTTTGAAGTCCATATCCTTTCTTTCATCCCACTCCCTAGAGACACATGTTGGCTAATCCTCTCCCCTCTTTGAAATAATGATTGCCCCAAACTAGGTGCCCACACAAGTTTGAGCAGATTGGAAGCAGCTAGATTTCATGTGCTGACATAAGAGGCATTCCCTTCCACCTTTGAGCTCACATTAGGCATGTAAAACTGGGGGAAAACCATTAATTCCTATTCTATCAGCTAAATTTTGGGATCACCACTTGGATTACTTAACACAGACAATCACGGCAACCTGAGCTGGCAGTTCTGAACTGTAGCTAAATGCCTAGAAAGGGAGAGTAAGAAAGGGGGTGTTATGCACAGATAAGAAATTGCTTTGTTTCAGCATTTGTACAGCACTTACAAAATTTCTGTATGAATATATTCTCTATAGTTTTGAAAAAATGGAGAGAGTTCCTAAGACAGCTGTCAGAAAACCAGTCTTACAGTGTGAGCCTTAAAGAGTACAACATACTGAATTCACCAGAACAAAAGTTGAAAGGTGCCTTGACTACTATACGCATTTTTGTTAGTTATAAGGGTGTTAAAATTTTGATAGTTTAAAGACATGGAAGATGCAAGGTTTGCAGATCAAGGCAATAACTTCATTAGGCCAGGAGGCACAGTCAGGAAAGGGTGAACAAGTTTTTTGTGTGCACAGGCTTTTCAACAGGTCACTGCAAATAAACAGTTTTTCATAGACACTTGTTCAGAAAACATATCTGAAAATAGGAGACTTTTCAATCTTACTGACAAAGGCATAGCAAAAGAAAGACTGGCAGCTAAAAATCAGACAAATTCAACCTTTCCACAACATTGCAATTTCCTGGCACTAAGGGTAATTAAATATTGGAACGGCTTACCAGGGGAGCTGGTGGACTCGCCATTGCTTGGAGCTTTAGGACGAGATTAGATATCATTGTAAAAGAGATGCTTTAATCCAGCTTCTGGAAGTTCTCAACATGCCCATAACACTTGCAGCTCTGCATTAAGACAATGACTATAATCAAATCTCATACTTTAGGGTTTCAACTGCAAGGGTTATAAAGAATTTCTTTTTCCTATCAGATGATAAAAAAAGAACAAAAACAAAAAACAAAAACCCAGACAGATACTTTGGTGTGGTTTATATTCTGATCTGTCTCTGAAATAGCAGACATTGCCCACATCTACACCGGGGGAAGCTAATGCAGTGGCCAGTGGTGATAGGAAAATACTTTTATCTTAGCCTGAAATTCACCAAGCAGTCACATCGTAACATGAGCTCACATGAATTTGAAGCTATCTGGATGTAAACCACCTCTGACCTGCAGATGTGTGATTAGGTCAGTGCAGAAGCAGGTAAGGGCTGGGCATTAGCACCCACTCAGCATTGTAGTAACACAGCTACATGGCTTTTGGAAAGGAGTGATTTCACACTGCTACTGCAGAGCACCAGCCAAGGGTCGAAGGAAAAAACTATTAAATCACCATACCCTTAGAAGTCTTGTTAATGAATCTTGCTGGATTAGTTCAAAGAGATCATTTTTGCCAAGGTGAGATAAATAGAAACCTCAACTGAGTTTGTTTTCTGTTTGTTCATTGTGAGATCCGAATCACCTGTTAATATAGTAAGATCATCTGGATATACTTAAGCTAATTAACTAATTGCTATTGAAGAAACGTAAGTAACACCTTGATCTTTTCTGTCTCCTGAAAATTAACATGCTTTAGCCTCTAGAGTTGTATATATATATATAACATTATATATATATATATAAGTATCAGGATGGATTTAGTGTTCTATGTTTTCCAGTATAACAAGATACATAAGTATCCCTTTTGGTGTTTAATTTAGTTGCATCTGTAGCTATAAAATCTAGACTATTTTAGCAGAATACTGTCATGACTTAATTATTAAGTGAAGTAAAGCTGAAGACAAAATGGGGCATTCTGCTGCTTTTACAGTTTTGTGTGAAAAGAGTATACCTCAACTCTGTCAGAAAGAGCATGAAATGAGAAATGCAATTTCTGTGAGCTGCAGTGGCGTATCCATACTGTGAGTCTCCAAATCAAGATCCATTTAAGTCAAGTCCATGTTTCCAGGCTTTTTTTCTTGTCACTACCTATGGTATTTGCCTACATCCCTTCGAGAGTGAGTTAGTTTCAAAGTTATTTCTGTCTGTGCTAAATAATAGGCCATTTAATGGAATTGTTCACAGCTACCCCTGGAATATAATGTAGGAATGTAATTCACCTGTCCTGCAATTCAGGACATTTTCCATGCAGAATAAGAATGATTTTGCTTTACTATAATTCTGAAGCATACATATTAATGAGGCTGTGTTGTCAGTACCTGTCATTATTATTACATAAAAATTGTCATATTTCAAGTAAGAATGGAACATACCATGATAGAGCTATCTAGTAGAACAAAATATTCATGTAAAAAAAAAAAAAAAAAGACTCAATTTCTAAAAAGGGGGGGAAAAAAAAGAGAAGATACTGCTTGTCTTAGTGTCTGTCTTGGTGATAGAGACATATATTTGACGACAATCGTGAAGATCATATTTACAAGATGGCCCGATAAAGTAGTACATTGCTCCATGACTATCTTTACTCAAGCCAAACTAGACTGAGAATATAAGTCTCCTCATATGGGATGAAACTTGTAAAATCTGCACTTACAGTCCTCCGACTTCTCAGATACCACCTGGTCTGCTGCTGTATTTGAGTACAAATAGCTCTGACAGACTCTGTACCAGGATCTGCTCCATACTGCATGCAAATTTCATGATAATGAACTTTTAATCTTCTTTTGATTATTTGTTCTACTGAGATCCTTATAGCATACCTAATGCACATAATTTAGGGAAACACTTGGAAAACTGCAGATAATCTACTGTCCCATAATTTTTAAAGAATATTCTTAAACAAAAATGGAAGGAGGAATATTATGTTACACAATAGACAGATTACAAGCCAATTACATAATAAACACTAATATTGTTCTAATTAGGAAGTTCTTCACTCTGAGGGTGGTGAGAAACTGGAACAGGTTGTCCAGGGAAGCTGCGGATGCTCCATCACTGGATGTGTTCAAGACCAGGTTGGACAGGGGTTCAAGCACTTTGGTCTAGTGGGAGGTGTCCCTGCCATGGTAGGGGGGTTGGAACTAGATGATCTTTAAGGACCCTTCCAACCCAAACCATTCTATGATTCTAATGATATAGATAATAATAAATCTTGGCTAAAACTCCTTGAAATAAAAAAATATGCATAAGTTTTTACAACCTGTTCATTTGAAGGATTATTCAGGTGAATTTGGAGTATAGGAACTGTCCGCACATTTGCAGCAGAAGATTTACCTTATCTCATGGAGTGCTCATTTGTATTCCTCCTGTGACAAAGTATTTACCTGAGTAACACAGAAGTTCATGTGATCACTGGGCATCAAATTCTCTGCTCTTGGATTTCTTCTAAAAAATTTCCAACTCAATGTTTGAATTGTTATTATAGTTGTAAGTTTCTAAAATTTTTAATTGAGTAGACTATTTTTAAAGTTAATTTCCATGCAGGATAAAAAATGGATGTGTACAGTAGAATCCAGAGAATTAACATAATTGTGTTCTCCTTTCTTGATTCTCTGCTGATAATGTTCTTACTGTTCAAAAACTGTTTCCTATACATTTTTAATAAGAGAGCTGGAAACTCAGTCTTGCATTTCTTGAATTATATCTTCCCTTAAACACCACCAGGAAGGCTTTCTTCTTACTTAAGAGGATCACATGAAAGTTTGAATTAACTTAAAATGTTTTTGTTAGGATGTGGTATTTTGTATTAATGCTTCTCCCCCCTTGATTCATTTATTATTAAGATACTATAGCTAGCAGATTTTAAATTCTGTTACTTAAACTAAAGCATATGTCTTCATTTAGCTGATTTTTTTAAAACTAACAGTACAATTTTGACATGTAATGAAATGTTGTCAAAAGCACAACAATTACACTTTACACCCCCTCCCCCCAAAAAAAGAAAGAAAAAAAAAAAAGATAACTCAATATATTCAGTATAAACCAAACAAATAACATAATCTAATCTAACTGCCCACTTTACCTGGAAATGCATGCCCTGTTAGAGAATCCAAATCTGAAATTAAAACAGTGAAAAAATAATCTTTAACACTAATTTAATATTAAAAACAAACAAACAAAAAATAAAAAAACAAACCTGGTACCAAATATCACATTATCACCAACATCAAATTTTAATCATACGTATACGAAAAGCAACATTAGAACACTCAGCATTACATTATGGAGGTCCATAGTTTTGTAAAGATGTAAAATAGGATCTGACGATGAAAGTCTTAAACTCTATGAGAAGATATTTTACTTTGCTGTTCAAGACAGACATGCCACAATTAAATAGGAATTTTAAAATATTGTTTTAATGAACCTCTGCTTTCAGAAGCTTATATCTTGAATATAATCATTTGTTCTAAGATTGTTTATAAGAACAATAGCTAGAAATATACAGAATACTTTTTAGATTATACCGTTTTTAAAAGGATATTTTATTTCCTCATCATAAAAAATAACAGACCTAATGTTGTCCATTCTAATGTTATTTTTTTTTTAATTATCTGTTTTATAAAAGTGAAAATAGCTGGAAATATTCCTGCTGACACCAAAAATCATAAATTAGGGCTTCACTGGCCCGCTCCCATCTGTAGAGAGAGCAGGAAGACACACCAGTGGCACTGGTGGCACCAGAGAGAGCCTTCTCCAACTTGCACTGGGACCAGAGTTCAGAATTTTATCTTTGAAGTGTTTTGTCCCATCTTTGGAGATTCCATGTTCTTAACAGAGTAATATTTAGTATTTTCAAGGAGTTTTAAGCAGAAATTCACTTGTAAATCTATAGCCAGAAATAAGAGTAGTTAGCTCTGATAAAGTATGGTCACAAGATCAGCTAGAATTGTTACTGCTTTACCAAGGTGTAAATCTGTTTCTTAGGCATACATGGGCAAAACCATCCTTCATAGGTAATGTTGTGTCATGCAAGAGAATGACGTGAGCATATGTGGAAAAGAAACCCTGTTGCTGGAAGCAGTCTACCAGTTCCTAATAAGCTCACCAAGATAGCATGTCTCAGACTGTCCTTCCCATGTGGGTTGGCAGAGGAATGCAGTACCTATGTCCTCTTGGAAAAGCACACCAGACAAATTGTATCTGACCAGTTTACCCTAATATGTGTGCACATGAGCTCACTTGGCATTTAGAGGGATTGAATGTGTTTATCAACAGTGCCTGCAAAAAGGCAGTTGGGCAATCTAGGAACTTTATTAGAAATGTCTAGTACCATTTTTAAACTACTTTATCTTAAAAAAAGATTTTCTTTCCTGATTGCAACAATCAACAGATACAAGATTCCAGCATATAATGGTTTAGGAGGCAGAAATCCTGAACTACTTCTGTTACAGCAACCGAGTCTAAAAGTTACTGGGAAAATATTTAACAGTGAACTCCTGGGCATAAACTTCTCCTACTAGAATACAAAAGTAAAGTGTGCTTGGCTTTAGTAATTTGTAACTGTTTAAATGAGATAAATTCCCTGAGGACTGAGAACTTGCTTAATGATGTAATTGGACATGAGAGGAAAACAACCCAAAATGCGATAAATGTGCTAGAGAAAATTGTTTTCTGAAACCCAAGATAGCGAACACAATTCATTACCTAACACTTCCAGGATGTGGGGTCTCAAGTTTTATCTACCAAACTTTATCATAAACTACAGCATAAGGAAAAACTAATCTCAGCATTTTGCCTTCCAGAGCCTGAGACAAAAGAATCTTGTTGCTCCCTAGGAGCCCATAAAAACCCCAACGAGAACAGATTATTCATAAATGGAATATATAGCTATGCAGTGACTGCTCTCTGAAAGCACAGAGACTGTATGCAGCCACCATGCAAATATGAATCATCCCCCAAAAAGTGTAATACTTGAATTGCCCAAACTGCTCTCACTGTGCACATGCTGTGGCTGCACATCCTGCCACAGCAATAATGTGTTTGAAAGCATCTGTTCTATGTCATTTTATTGATTAAAATATCCTGATGCAAAACCTTAAAATCCAAGAAAAAGAACAGGAGAAAAAAAAAAAAAAGAAAATGTCCTCTTCCTATAGCTTCCTATAGCAGTGAAACCATACCTACTTGGACACTGGGATTTAAAAGAAATATATATTATAAACAAACAAACAAACCCAGACCAAAGAAGTAGGACTTGTTTCTGAAAAATGCATGTGCATATTGTGACTTGCAGAAGAAATCACTGCAAAACTGATATTCTAAAACTAATGCAGGTATCATATTCTAAATTAATTAGGCATTCGTCCCAGAATAAAGCAGCACTATTTTGTAATACTCCGTGTTAAGCTAATGATATAAATTGTGAATCCATTTGTTTTCTTACAACTCAACCTGCACTAACTGAAAATGAAGTTGTTTCTCACATGAGCACATGTCCTTTAACTGTGTGAACAGTTAAATAAAATCAGATCTACTTTGCTACCTGACAACAGAAGTGTTTATGGTATGTTGAACCCACAAATCACGATACAAGTTCCCCAATTCCATTATTACATTTCACATTGATGTGAGCTGACACCATATAGGCAGGCAATGTAAAGTTTCCCATATAAAGATAAATACAATGTGCAGCATTTCCCTGCCAGACTTCAATACATGCAATTACTGCAGTTACAATGGATTGAAACCTTTGCTGTGACTGAAACAACCAGAGATTTCAGTCATTGCCATAACATTTCTTATACTTATCTACGGACTTCGAGGACAGGAAGAAAAATCAGCTTTTCCTGTTATTGTTCAGAAGACTTCTCAGTTTCTTGGACTGATTTTCAATTAAGTAAGGCTGGTCAGGTGGGATCCAATTTTCCTCCATTCCATTTATTTAATGAATTGTCCTTATTTGGGACCATTTGCTATTATTTTCATACATAAGACTTTTGAAGCAAAGAGCAGGAATGTGAAAGTGGAGTACCCACAGATTAAGCACATTTCCAGCTCCTTTTTAAGGCAAAATAGCCAGCATGTCCACAGTAGCAATTAGAAATTAATTATATTCATGCAATCTAGACCTGATTCATTGATTTAAGTAGAAAAAACCCAGTGATTTGATGATAAAGCTGACTTCCATTTATATTGCATAGCATGACTACTACAAAGGGAAAGAGGATGTATTTCTCAGCAGGCAGTATTTTTGGTATACATTTCCTTATCTCAGTGCAAAACAGATGTTGGAGATGGTACAAGCATTTCATGCCAATAAGCTAATTGACTTTTCCTAGCACTGATTAGCAAAGATGGAGTCCTGTCTATACCTTGCCTTCAAGGACCTGTTCCACTTACTTCAAAAACAGCGTACACTGCACAACCCAGTACACAACCCTTGACTTCCACTTACATGGTAAGTCCTAGTGCTGTGTTTACAGTAAAATATCCAAGCATGGAGTACCAACACTAAATGAATGGATTGTGTAATTTTTACAAGGCATGTGAAAACATATTTAAGGTGCAGAGCACATTTAAGTCATTTAACATTAAGGGCTCTCCATGGCATTGTCAGCAAGATGATGAAATACCAAACCTTCTCTGGGAGCTGATACCTGCTTAGAAAGGTTAGGAGAAGCTAAATGAATACTAAGTCATGCTCTTTTCAAAATACAGGCTTTCTTCCTGCTTTTAAGTGTTACTAGATATTGCTAGCAGGAAATGAGTCTCTCCGTTGCTGAACTTCCACTGTTAAGACTCAATCTTTTTTTACTAAAAGCCCATAACTGGGCAGCAGAACTCAGGAGTTACTGATGATGTCCACAACATCTGGACCATGAATTCTGCACAGCTCATGTCTTCTTTAAACTACAAGAGAGGGGTGAGATCCAACTCCTTATAAGGGAAAGAAATAAAACATTGGTCACAAAGAAGAAAGTGAAGAGCCAAAATACAGCTGCAGTGGCTGTAGATGTCAGATGGCTTGTATTAACCAGAAGTTACAACTGTAGCTTTGACAATGAGGCCAGTGAAAACTATTCACATATAACTTCTAGGAGTGGATTTGGATTGTGAGTTTGGCCACACCTAGACTTCAGGTTTAATTTAGTATTACCCAAATCTAAAGCCAGAGGCTAAACTAGAAGTATGTAAGCAGTTCTTTGCATTAGCCTCTAGAGGGGGAAAGTTTACTTCAGTTTAGAAATGATGTGTATTACTCACTAAAAAGATGAGTTTGCAGTAGAGGCAACACAGTCCAGTTGCCTAGACTTTGGTCTGCATTATTTATCATTACCCTGCCACTGTGGCCCTAACCTACTGCAACAAAACTGTTTTCAGGCTCTTTCTTATTTACATTGGTAAATTATTGCATTCATTTGACACCAATCCTGTTAAGAGCAGAAATATAATTTTAATGGGGATGTAAACCTTTTCTGTGATAATTTCCCTGATGAGAAGAAAGAGACAATCAGCATAAAGGTTGCACTCAGGAATTCATTACAGTACAATCACCATCTTACAAATCCACTGCTTGCTTGAACTGGTTGCTGGAACTTAGTTTTACTCTTGCAGATAATTCAAAGAAAAAAAAATAGTTGAACAGTTAGTTATGAAGACTCCAGAATATGACATTACAAAACCTACTTATTTTTCTGATTCAGCTTGATAGCATCAATCTGTTGATAAAAAAATTGCATCATATTCAGACAGGTAGATCACATCTACAGTGTTAACATGGGCTTCTTTTTGACAGCTTTCTTCTCTGCAATATCATTAAGAGTGAGATTCAAATTTATGTTTTTTTCAGTAGATGTGTATTTATGTGAGTAAGATGTCTGAACTTCATTAGCTCCAATGAAGAACTAGTTAAAATTGAGTCGATACAATACAGCAAAAAGTAGAAATCAAACTTGGTCAGATGAACAGTTGGAACAGCTCTTTCCATTGACAAGATCTGTAATAACTATAGTGGGAGCTTAGACAGCTACCTACATGATCTATAGTGCAGGAGTTTGGAGCTGAATCTCTCCACAAGAAGATCTTTAAGGAAAATTATCTACATAAATGAACGTGGATCTGACACAGCTGCAACAATGATATGGGATTAATTTAAGCCTGGAATATTAGTTGTTTTGCAGTTGGTAAACCTGATAGTCTCAGATCTCTGAAATGGCTAGTTTAAGCACGTCCTAGACAAAAACCCCCACTTCATTGTCTCAGCCTCTAGTACAAAAATTCGTTGGTCATTTTCTCCATTCTCTTCAAATCATGGGATAATTATACAGGATCTGCTTGCAGCCTCTAATTTTACTTTCTGATTTAATGTAATTCCAGCCAGAACTTTGAAAATGAGCACAAACTGAAACTCAAGACGGTCAATCTGAACACCAGAAAACACTGTTTGTGGGGTTTTGTTTGTTTGTTTGTTTTCTACTATGAGAGTGACTGAGCATTGGCACAGGTTGCCCAGGGAGGTTGTGGAGTCATGGCACTGGAGCACCCTGTTCTGAGTGGCCTTGCTTGAGCAGGGGCGTTGGACCAGATGACCTCCAGAGGTCAACAGTAACCATTCTGTGGTTCTGTGAGATAATAGCAATTGTTGAAACAACCCAAGTGCTACAATATGGCTGCAATGTTGACAGACCATGAGAAAGAAACACATTTCCTGATGAAGGTATTGAACTGAGGGAGGCAGATGACAAAAAATATTTATTAGGAGATCTTTTACTAATACTCCTGTTGTTATTAATAGAATCCATCCATTTTTATTAACACCTAGTAACCATTCACATTGCCCATGCCTGTCTTTACTCACACAGCTCACTCTTGTACTTGCACACTCATGCACTGCTACCCACTAGTGCACAGCTGGACAACCACCCCCAGCTGTCTGCACAGAGATAAAGTGTCATAACAGCACACAGCAGCTTTTTGGTGGGTGTTCAGAAAAGACCCTCAAAAAGTCCTTCGTTTCATCAGGTATATACATAATCCTGCAGCCTGGCTGCATGTAGCAGCAGCACCATCTTGAATGTACTGGCTGTTGATGCCAGTGTGGGCAGGTAGACACGTGCAACCAACTTTTGGTGGCCCAAGTTTATCAGCTCTTGCAGAGCCAGTCAGACGACTAATCTCAGGAGCTTATCAGTACCTGGGAGACTGCTGCATGCTCCTCTCTACAGCCTGATGAATCGTCACAAACTTCTCCATTCATACACCTAGGTACCTATAGAAATCACTAGCATAAACTCACACAGAAGGCACTCTAATGCAATGCAGCCTTTACCCTGCTACGGGATATGCTTTAGCAGAAGAAGCCTGCAGGAGACCTAAAATCATGTTACTCCAGATGCAAATCTGTCTTTACATAGTAGTTGTGTTAATTACAAGAGCTGGTAATACTACCAAATGCCCATTATCCTTAAAAGATTCTATTCAAAAATCACATGAGAAAGGATTAAAATATACTTCAGGATTTGCTCCAGTGTCTTATTTAAACAAAAAAAAAGCTCTTTTAAGATACACTTAACTTTTTGGCAATCCCTTATTTTGGATATAAAATATTAATTAAATGGGTCCTTAATTCCCTTTGAATAATTTGATTTCTGTGTTCCTGACACTGTATTCAAGATGGCTTTTGGGTTAAAATGCCACCACCCTCTATAAAGAATAAAATTAATATTACATTAAAAATATATATATAAAACTTTCAGATTATATAAAATATATTTGGGATAATGGACAGAGTTGATTGTAAACATCCTCCAGGTCTAGTTTTTCTTCACACTTAAGAGTAGTAAAAAATGGCATCTACTGACCCTGGACAGCTTAAATGGATCATGGTCTGCTTCTCTTCCTCCACGCCTTATGTTTTCCTCATTTCTTTACTCTTTCTCATGTTAAAAAAAACAAAAACAAAAACAAAAAACCAAAACCAACAAAACCAACCACCAATTAAAATTAACCCCCCAGAAACAGTTTCCTTACATTTTGAAAGCTATCATTAATCCATTTTCTCCTTCTGATGATTTCAGGCAAGCTGTCTGCATCATGCTTCCTTCCATAATCATTGCCTGAGGACTGGTTTATCCAAACTTAATACAGGGTTTTTAAATAACATCTTTAAATATGTCGTAGAACCTACAGCTGCACACACAGCCATCTCAAGATCAGAACACTAATGCTTTCCAAAGTATCTCTCATCAGGAAACTTGAAGTACATTACATCTGAAATCCCAGCCCTGGCTTCCTGCAGAGCTGGATGCAGCACTGACAGCAGCACCATTACCCACTCTACTCGAGTGCAGAGAGACTTTATTTAGGCAACATTGACTTGCACTTTGAAAGCAGTAATGGAAGACACCTATCTTCAGTGGTAGGTGTACTGTAATTTGGACCCCCCTGCAGTTCACCATAGCCTTACTGTCCTATATCAAGTCAGGATTTTCCAGAGGACTACCAGAGGTGTGCTGTCCTCACAGTGTCCTGATTCTACAGGTACACTGTATCTACAGGCACATTGTAACTGGTAGCACAACAGCTCCTAAATCCCACTGAAATTCAGTGTGTACCACAAACTCACACATATAAATCAATAAGTTTCTCAGAAGCTAGTACAAACATTATCATACTTTACCCACTGACTTCTACTTGTGCAACTAGCTTAGCCTTGAAAGAGGTGAAAGAACTATTTTCCTAATGTAATTTAACCTCTTAGCATCTCTACAAACATTTTTAAGCTCAGGAGCACTTAAAAAATGTTGTATGGCTGTTCATTGAACAATTGACACTTTACACCTAAAACTTTGTAGAAAGTTTTAATTCTGATTTTTTTAAAGAACATTTGTAAATTTATTCTATTTATGACAGATCTAAAGGCTGCCCATAACCAGGATACATGAAGCCATGGTTAGTACAGTACTACTCTTGAGACAGCAAACATAAAGCCTTAACTTTGGGTCAGAGCTGATTTCTATCCCGATAGCTCAAAAGGCAAGTATAACTCTTTCCTATCAGAAAAAGACTGTACAGAAACAACAAAGTTTCCAGACCGAGAAATTTCCAGGATAAGGCTATTGCTAATACAGACAGCCATGGGCTGTTTATACTTACTTTACCTCTGAAGAGTTTCAATATCTGACAGCAAGTAGCTGGTAGAATTTTGAGAAACCAGTTGAACCTGACCTGTGCATTCAAATGAACTCTCTTCCTATATGAAAAATTAAACTTTATATTTAATTTGCATGAACTTGGAGCATATACATACCATGACTCAGGAGAATCAATAACATAATACACCTCATGATATGGTGATATCACGACTCAGAAATATCACGCTATGAAAAACCATACAGTAGATGAGGTAAAAACACACTAAAGAAAAATAAAACTGTTTATTTAATGTTAAAATGTCTGTGAAATCTTCTGATGAAATTCTGGAGGTAGGCACTGGGCGAATGAGGATTCCCAAAAAAAGGTTTAATAGCACTTTATGGAAAAAAAGAATTTTTTTTTTAAACAAAAAAGTTTCTTGAAATGAACTCAAAAAAATAGAACTGCTCAGTTTTATTGCAGTCCCTCTCTAAATCTGCTTTCTGCATGAGAAAGGCAAGAAATCGTGTGAAATTCAACTGTTCCACTTTACACCACTATTCATGTCAAACACTATGACATGTCTTTCAAAAGCTGCTTCTTCATGTTGTCAGATTCTTTCAGTTCATCTCTGTCTTTCTCTTGTTCTGGAGAAGCCTCTTCTCTCATATTTCCCCTGTTTTTTAGTGACTTTGCTTTTTCCTTGATATTTATATAAATATAAGCTCTTGAATCTGCAGGCATTTCTAAAGCAAAGATCATTTTCTCTCATTTTCACCTCAGCATCAACTCGTCTTCCACTAACTTATGTCAGATTGCCTTCAGGTTTGTGTTCAGCGTTATTCCATCTTTCATATATCACTCATTATCTTCTACTGGACAAGTCATAGTATTTTTTCATATTAATTCTCCTGTCTTTTTTTCCTTTTATCACATAAAACTGAGCACTTATTATTAAGCAATCTTTCAAGCCTTTGATGCCATGTCTGGTTTCAGAGACACTAACTAACTATGTTTATACATTGACATGTAAAGTACCAAGATGAGCTTTATATGACAAAGCTGACTCAGTGACTTACTAAATATTAGGACAATTCCTGTTATACTATACAAGCTGAGTGCTCTAAGTACATTAGATTTGAAAAACTAGTGAGAAAAAAAAAATTACTTAAGTGCTTAAAGGGAAGAAAAAAAAAATATCATTAAAAGTGCAGACAATTAAGTATTTCCAAGAGGCAAGCCCAGGAGTTTGCCTTTCCAGAAGAAAAGTTAGAGGGGATTTGGCAGAGTCTATGCATGCATTTTGTAATCTTCAAAACTGGTAGACAAGAGACACTGATTAGGGCTGGAGAAACGTAGCACTTCTGCATCCCAGATATCCAAAGGACAAAAAACAGTTGTTAAATGCTAATTTTAAAAAACCAAAACAAAACCAAAAACAACTGAACAAACACAAAACCCCTACAAACTAACTTGCTACCTGAAAAGCAAATATATATTTCCAATATAAAAACTAAAAAAATTAAGAAGGTCTGAAAGTGAAAGAATGAGAAAGTTGTTATAAACAGCATTGAACTTAAAACAGAATTCGAGAACTACACTAGTGAAGCTACACAAGTGCAAGTAATGTTATTTGGTATTAATTCTGCTTCCAAAGTATTTCAAAGACTAATTGCATGGATGTCTCAGGGCTTTTATATCATTGAAGCTAAAGTGGATCGTTTTGTCACTTGAATACTGTGTAGGAGGTTTAAAGTTTATCTCAGGTCAACAAATACTTCGATTCTATTTCTTTGAGAAAAAAAATATCCTTTTTGGGGACCATCTGTACCATGTACACATGGATGAAATCAGCTTCCATTGAAAAATGTTTCTTTAGCTCTCATGTGGATCTTAGTTCAGGGAACTAGTGTGCTCTCATTTCTGCTCAGTATTTTCTTAATATTTTGAGGATAATCAGTTGACATAGATGTAAAAACAGTATGGTACAATAAAATGGTGACTTTTTTTATTTTTTTTTTTTAAAACTTTCTCATCACTGCTCACTGCCTCTTCAAACTTTATGTTTAGTTAAACCTTTTCAAGCCTGTGGCAATATCTGAAGAGACTGCTAAAATTAATTACATCTTTGAAAACGTTTAGCTACAGTCCTGTTCTTATTGAGTTTTCTTGAGGGTGACGTCAATGAGAAGAGCAGCAGGTGCAGGCTTTCTGTCTGTCCTATCATATCACAGTACTCAGGATATAGATGGATTCTGGTGTAGGCTTGCAAAAGATGCCTTCAAGGTGGAAAATGATAAAGAAAGTTTTACTTTTGTAACTGATACCATTTTGTTGAAGAAAAAAAAGTAATTAAGAAGTGCCAGGAGCATGAAGGGCCTGCAGGGAGATAAGAACTGTGTTAAAGCTACATACCACAAAAGTTCAAAGCATGAAAAAGTCTGCTTCATTTCAATATTTCCCATACTCCATGCAACAGAGAGAAGTATGAATGGAAATTAGGAAAGTTTACCAGTTTCAGGCAATTTATGTGATATTGCACAAGCAGCATGCATGTGCCTCTGTTTATACATGCTAGAAACAGGAGCAAAGGAGAGTCTGTTGCAGACGCCCCTGTTGACTCCACACACAGGGACTAGGATCATGAGGTAGTAGAGGGACATTCAAGACATTACATCATGCTAAGCCATTGCTTTCTTTGAATGTCTTGTCCCAAGAGGAAGCCATTATCAAAAGCAATAAATATAACTCACAGAACTTGTCTTCTTAACTGACTGACCTCACAGCTAGCATGGAGACTTCCACCATTTAAAAAAAGACTATAGGAATGGGTCAATAGCCTATAGCACAAGGCAGCACACAATAACAATTGCCTTAATGATGTGTTGTTCATGTGTCATTTGCTGAACAATACTCAGTTTCTAAAGTGGTGATTTAAGAAAGTTGTCAGTGTTTTTAGTGATGAACACCAGAGTTCAATCAGAAATGACCCGCAAGAGTCCCTTTGATTTCACAGGGGTAAGAACTGCACTGAATTCAGACAGAAAAGACCATGAAACAGGAGAAGGGATTTCATGGGGAAAAGTTTGTGATAGTGTAATTAAAATCTTTATGAACAAGAGAATGAAGTAAAGGCTGAACTGGCTTTTGCCCACACGCATTTCCAGATTTGGTTGCTTCACTCGGTTTAGCATTCTTTTAACACAGTTTTGTGCTTTCAACATTAAGAGGAGAAAAGTTGTTTCATGACGTCACTCACTGGAGACAGTGGAATTACTCCAGTATGGAATATGGCTCACCTTCAAAAGCCTTTGATTATGTAGATTTTAAATATTCAACTATTAGATAAAATAATAGCTATTTAATTATAACCCAGATCCTAGGTATGACTCTTCAGAACATTCTTGTAAAATGTATGAATGCTCAGGTAAAACAGAGCAAACAGTTCAGTGACCATCTCTAGATCCAGGATACATATCTGCGAGCTACAAATTAATTCTGTACCCTGACATGGAAATAGGCAAGCAGCCAAATTGTCATGGGTCTCTTTCACTTTGACTAACTTTGGCTTTGAAAAGCTTTTTGAAATAAAATGCACTGAAACTGATTTGTTCTCTGGAACAGACTCAGGATTGAAAAACCAACATTTTTAAATGGAAGGAGAAGATTTATCAAAATATTCTAAAAATATCTGTATTTGAAGGCCACGTCTGGTCTGCAGTGTGTAATTTGAGCTCATCTTTTCTAAATGACAAAGACCTCCTTTAATATTTTAACATATCTACGTATTATATGTTCTGAAGTTTAACAAAATGCCTAACAATAGGAAGGTTGCATTATTTTATTTATTTATTTTTTAAACAGCTTTGATATGGAAATAGATTTGCCTCCATAAATGAACTGGTTGAACTTTGTAGAAACAAAGTCGTCTCATCTTGGTATATTATGAACATGAAATTCCATGCAACATTAAATTTGGTATCATGAGAGCCATAAAAATGAACACCTCAAAGCTACCTAAAAAAACCCCTTCACAACTCTGGAGATTGTCCATAAACAAATAAAATAAATCCTGCAATTTAGAAAATGCAAAAACACCCCAAAAAACTCTGGTACACTTGTTTCTACTGGCAATGTTAATTTACTTTGGTAGCACTGCTTTGCTATTTTATTTTAGAGTGTGCCTATCAGGAACTTTGGTTATAATGTAAACCAAAATGAAGCAAACAAGCAACAAACCAAGAAAAACAGTCTAAGCAACTCCCGATTCTTGTTATTAAATGTAGCATTTAACCTGATACAATTGAATTTTATGATATGGCCTGTTGTTAAAATAAGACATACTTTCTACTACTCTTGCTTAAAAAGGTTCAGGAAGACCCAATTGTTTTCAGTCACTTACTATTAATGAAATTATTTTCAGGAAAGGAAGCTATGTTTTCTGTGTCCTACAAATCTTGCAGTAATTTAGTTGTTAGAAAAACTATTGCACTGACATAAAGTGGAGAGGATAATATCTATCTTTCACATTTCTTAGTTTAATTGTCCTACTGCAACTGAATATGACACACAATGTAAGAAAGATTAATGATGAGAGAAAACCAAAGTCAGCGGCCTCAGGCAAGACAGTTTCTCAGAACTGTCTTTATAATCTCAGAAGAGATATGATTAACCTTAAATGAATTTGATTTTTTTTACCTTTTTCTTTCTTTTTTGAGACAGCACTACAAGACTTGTTTTTCAAGTCCTTCTGTATTCTGAAGAAAAATTCCAGCTTTCCTTTTGAACAGATTATAAATAAATTCAAACAGTATATCACTCAAGCTTATTATGTAGTGTCAAGAATTTGCTAACATTGATCATTTTTTAACTATGATTGAAGGTATTCCTATCATATCTGCCCTACGTTTCTTCAGTAGATTCAGCTCTGTACTAACACAAACAAAATGGGTTCTAAGACATGACAGCAGCAGTAGTGAAGTATTGTTTGCTCCCATCTCTAGAGGTCCCAAGGACATGCACAGTCTGTCCCCACCTGCTTCTCTTCACATCACAGATCTGCAGTTCCTCTTCCCTGAGAGGTTTTGCCTGGTCCTTGGCTGCTTCTTCTCCTCATCACACATTATAAATATAAAATATAATTCTTTATTTTTTCATCAGAGAGATACTAGGACATTGACAACTCATTAGCTTTTTGCTCTTCAAGTCTGCTCTGCGGGCAGCCACCCTGGCTTCTGAGAAAGCAGTAGGATGTTCTGACAAGATGAGTGGCAGGCTAGATAAACTGATGGAACAACGGCTTCTGATGTACACTTACAGCTGCTTCATTGGAAAACTACTCCTGGTTTTGTCTCAGTTCCCTTCTGCCCCTAGATTCAACTACAGGATATACCTGTGCCCTACTTCTCTTCCTCATAAATTTTCCTAATTTTTAACAACATCTTCAGTATTGTGCATGTACTTTCAGAGGGAAGAGATTCCAATATCAATATTCATGCCAGCTGCATGCATTTGAGTTCCCAGCAGTGAAAGCACTGCTGCCTCTGATTATATACAGAAGTAAAGTATATAGATAAATCTTTGCATCTGGGTTGCTACATATTATACCTCTGAAGTTGTCTCAGAGAACAGATAAAATAATGCTCAGGCATTGTAAAACAGCACCCTCAACTTTTCTGATTACTTGCCAAGAGATTCACTTAAGTAATTATTTTATTACACTTTCTTTTGAACAGAAGATCTGAAAAATTCATATCAAGAACTTGAAAATTCTGACAGGTTGTGCAAATATTCTGCCAAATTTTATCCCTAAGCCCAGGAAACAAAATGATTAAGAGAAAAAAAGAAAAAAAAAAAAAAGGAGAATAACATACCTCCTCTTTCTTTAAATTTTGTCTCCAATAACCTTGTTCCACATCGGCCAAATGAAAAACTGTATAATAACTAACATATAAAATACTTCAAAAAACTGGAATCATGTAAATCTCCATTAGTATAATTAGTATATACTTCTTCAAAGTCTAACTGTGAGGGCAGTTTTCAAAATGATACCTGGTAATTTGGTGCATGGTACTTTACTTAAAGTAGGTGCTGGAATTAAAAAAAAAAAAGCTTAAAAAGTATAAAATTGAAATATTACCTTACAGTCAGCAATACTCATATTCACAGAGTTCTCAGAGTCTCAAGGTACAAAAAAAAGAAATCATTTTCTCTCCAAAGATATAGCAAAGGTTGGGCTTTCTAGATTTTAGCTGCACATTAAAGTTCTCCTTTGTAATACAATGTGCAAAGGCAAGAATAAAAGACGCAGAATGGCCAGACCAAGGAATTCAGAAGTTTTGGTGTATTCCCTGATCTGCTGAGGAATTTCCCTTTTTAAACATATCTGCATGTAGCCTATGAAAAGTTAGTTATTTAGTATATACTGTTTAGTCTCCTTCTATAATGCACAGAAGAAAGCACATTTCACTGAAGTGATTTATTCCATCTGGAGACAGGTCTGAAAACAATCAATCAAATTTGTGCATACAACTCTAAAAAACTTGTGGAAGCACGACGTATGGCACATGTTTAAATAGATGGAGGACTAAAAGATTGTTGCAAGTTATAGAACATTTTTTCTTTTAGTTCAAGGATTTTTTTATGCCTTTCCATGATTGGCTTTGCACCAAGTGTGCTCCTTCTGGCCAGCAGAGCTAAAGACAGGTACCTGGAGCAGCAGGCTCCCAGGTTTCTGCTGTGGCAGAAATATTCTGCTCCTGGGTAGTGGTGGCTTGTAGGACAGCTAGGTACATTTATTTCACACAGACTATTAAGTTATCTCAGATCTTGTGGAGAATGGACTAGAGATTACAAAGGAAAAACAGAACTTAAACCTTTAAGTGGAGTGGGCAGGGAGCAGGACTAGTCATAAAGATGTTGTAATTAGAAATCCCGGAGAAAGGAGAAATTTTAGAACAAGTAATGGTGTATAAGAACTTAGAAGAACACAAAGTAGCACGCAACATTTAGTCTCTTTGTCTACAACTGAATGTCTGAATTCTTTTTGCATTAGAATAGTCTTATATGTGAGGAGGAGTCTTAGGTGTCTTACATTGACTTATGGCTTTTGACATCGACTCATGTGACAATGTCATACATGTCACAGACAATGTGAGAGACGTGTTCTAGATGAAATGACTTCAGATTGAATAGATGGAAAACCAAAATCTGCTATCACAGCCATTCACAGTTGAAATGGTGTGTCCCCATGGGTGATGGTAAGTTTTTTATCAGATGCATGTGACTGGGGCAGGATGAAGACAGGCTTATAATTATCTTAAAAAATAAAAAAATAAAATTATTGATAAATAAAATAGGATTGGATTCAGTAAGGACAAGTACAAGATACTGAACCTGGGAGGACATAATTAATTATAAGACCCTAGACAGAGGATAAGTTGTCATGTGTCTGTTGTGTTATATATTCTAGTTTAGCACAAGATAAATATGAGTTGACAATATCATACTATTTCTGGAAAAAAAAAAGCATCATAGTTGGATGTATAAACAACAGTGTAAGCTACAAGACATGGAAAGTTATTCTCTTTCCATATCCAGTACACTTTAGGGCCTCAGCCATGTGTAGATTTGATAGGAGAGAGTATAGAGAAGAGACTGATCAAAACTCTGGAAAAAAATGACCTATGAGAAAAGACGGAAAGACTTATTTGCTTATTTGCTTTTAAGTCTAATAAAGATAAGACAGGCAGGGTACAGTATCAGTCTTCAATTGCATGAAAGGTTGTTGCTAAAGGGAAGGAATAATCTATTTTGACTTTCATATACAAAAAAAAATAATGAGCTTATTCTGAAACAGAGAAGACTCAGGTCAAACATTAGCTGAACTTTCTAACTGCAAGGACAGCAAAGCAAAGGAACAGACCTGCTGGGGATATTATGGCCTTTTCATTGTTGGAAGCATTGAAAACCAGGTTAGACCGAACATCTGTTCAGCACCACTGCTTCTGCAGGGGCAGGAGATAGAACGGCTGTTCTGTGCAGTCCTTTTCTTGCCCTATATTTCTGAAAGCATTTGTTCTGTTTATTACAGGGATCTACTAGTAATATTGATAATTAATAATAGATTGGTCCTTGCCAATCAGTCAGTGGGAGATCTATGTATTTTCTACTTTGTCAACATAAAAGGAATCTCAATGCAGTACAAATAGCTTAAAAATAAAAATTAAGTTTAAAATGTTCCTTAAAATTCACATGAAGGAATATTTCATTATACTTAATGAAATACATATTCACACAGTTCCTGTGCTCATTCAGATTAGATCAAAATGAAATAAATGAGTGAAAGGGAAAACTGAATATCACAATTAAGAGCAATAATGAATTGTGGCAAACACTGTGGCAGACACTACAATCTAAATTAAGCACTCAGTAAAAAAAAAAAAAAAAGAAAAAAAAAGAAAAAAGAAAAAAATCTTCTTTTACTTTACACTTCACACTACAGTGTGATGCTTACTTGAAGCTCCCCATTACAGTCAAAGCAACTTGAGACCGAAAGGAGCAGTGATGGACAGAAATCTTAATAATAGAGCAAAAGCAACAGACATAAAAAGGGCTTTATACATATGCAGTTTTGCATTTTCTTTTATAACTTTATACCTGCCTTGTAAGATACAATAGAAATGCAATTTATCCCTTGCTTATAGACAGGCTGTAGGAATAGAGCCCTGGTTTGCTCTTTCATTGGCCTTAAGTGATAAGCATCTACTAACATAATAATTTTGTTTCTAAGCACATCACTGCTGTTATTTCTAAGCACATCACTATTGTTATTTTTATTCTAAAAGTTTCACTCTTCTTGACGAATATCACTTTGACTTACTAGAAATCTCAAGTCTTAGTGAAGCTTGGGAATATTACAGGTAGTGTTCACTGAGGTCAACAGAAAACTAATTAAGTAGTCCTTTGTTTAGTGTATCAGAAACAAAAGAAGTCACTGTAAAGATCAGCAGGATAAAAACTGTATTTAGAACTTAGACACAATATGAGAGGTTTTTCTTGCCTGCAGAGGAGTACTTCCTGGGCAATATTCCTTGGAGCCTTTAATCTGAAATATCAGAAACCCCCACCCCCTAAACTAAAGTCCAGTAGCAGGACTGACAGAAGGAAGATTTGAAGAAATGACAGAATATATTTCCCCATTCCTCCAGAATTCTCATGTGGCAGGGGGTTGGAACATCCCCTAGCATTTAATTCGGGAATGTAAATCCATAGAAGATACTAGCTAAAATGTCTTTCTTTTTTTTTTTAAATTGTATTAAAGTGCATTAAATACAATTAATAAAAAAATAACGAGAGTGAAGGACATAATCCTGAGGTCTATTTTCTGTTAAATGCAACAATTCTATTTTTCCTTCTTGTCTCAGTTAATGCCACTGAGCTAAGAATTTAGACACTGCTCATAAAGTTAACATTTCCAGTTAGCCGTATTTCAACAGACTCTTACTGCTGCTGTGAAAGCATATGAAAATTGTGATGATACTGACTGGAAAGGACTTTGAAACTGCCTCTAGCAAGAATAGAAACTGTGTGAACAGCTCAGACAAAACCTGTGCTCAAGTGTGTCAAAAATAGGTAAATTTATTTTTTTTGTAGCTAAGAGAGAACAACACTGGTAGGACATGATGATTGTGAGGCTGTGGGGCTTTATCTCTTGAAACCCAGTACAGGGCTGGCAGGAGCAGTGAGTAAATATGTTAGATTTATGATCTTGTACTATAATGGATGAAATAATAAGTGTGCAGCAATTTAGGGGGCCACATGGTAAATCATGACAGAGAAATTTTCAAAGTTAAAAAGAAATTATTTGGGGAGGGATCATCTTGGTAATCAGTTTAACGTCAGTGCTCATACCACAGCCTAAAAGCTTCGGGAGAAGACTGGAGACAGTGAATGGCAGTACCATGACAAGAATAAGCATTCATGTAAGGAGGGCTAGCTTTAATTCAGACTGGATTCCAGAGAAAACCAAACACTGAATAGCTCCCTAATTTACACCTAGTGTACTATGGAAGTTAACAGAGAGTAAAAATCCTCTTGTCTACAATGACACTTGTTTAGAGTTTAGAGAAAAGAAGCTCTCCTGGTTTTGCTGGGACAGAATCATAGGCCAGTCATGGTTTGCAGGTCATTAGCAGTTTCGAGTCAGCTAGGAGCTTAAAAGGGGATGGGCAAAAGCCAGGGCAGCTGACTGAGGATGGCTCACAAGTGGAATTCCAGACCACTAACCTCAAGCTCATTATAAAGGGGGATGTTTTGCTGAATTTGGATCTCTCTTTTTTCCCAATCCCCTTTCTCAGCTGGAGAGATGTCACTGTGTGATAGAGTAACTACTACAGTTTAGCCCTGGACATGAGCTAAACATAGACAAAGAACATAGCATGATTGATTTCCAGTTTCAGCATCTGGTCCCCAAACTGTCTTCTGAAGTCTTCAAAAAATGAAAAATATGTTCAACTGTGACAGACAATATCTTTTTTATATGATGCTACATTCTTTCGTAAGCTATGGTTGGACAGCCAAGAGAAAGCCCTTGTTTGCCTTCTCCTGATGGCTGCAGCATCCATCTGGTGAAGCGTGTGGAGGGAGGGAGGGCTGATCCTCCCCAGAGGAGTGCAGAAATGCACTCTTGTGAGAAGGGGCTCCAGCATGGGGCCAGAGGAGAAGGAACAAGTAGAATGAGTGCAGCCAACAGAGCTGATGGTGCAGGTTGGTATGCCTGTCAGAGAGCAGGCACCCAGCCAGGCACCATGGAAAGAGAAGCTATTCCTAGTGATCAAGAAGGGATTGCATGCAATTTGTTGCAGTGCAGGAGTCAGCTGAAATGTTCCTGGGTTGGGAGCAATATGGGAAGAAAGGACTTCTGTTACCTGCAAGGACATAGGGGCTGGGGGGTAATCAGTGGACAAACGCCATTTATTTTATCCCAGTCATTTTCACATTTTTCTACTTTCAAGTATTGTCTGCTCTAACTTCTGTTCAGAGAAAGCTGGCTTTAGAATATGAAGGGCCTTGACAGCACTTCCAAGTTGCCATTAAAGGTGCAGCACAAGTCATGAGGAACATAGCAAAAAGTTGCATTGATTCAAGAGCCAGAATTTTGCCTCATTTTCAGCAGATTTTGGTATAATATTATATAGATATAATATTATATAGACTTTGGTATAATATTCTTATGAAAAATTGCTTAAAGTTACAAGACTATGGATATTTAGGTAAAACTACTATTTTGTACCAGTAAATTTCTCTACATGAAAGCGTAGAGAAAAAGATAAAGGGTCTCTGAAAAAAAAATACTGTAGTCAGTGTCCCTAAATTTTAAAGCTCTGTTCTTATTCTTAATTCTTAATTTTTTTTCAGACGTTGTGATTTATATGTATTCTTGATCTCATGTTTTGTGTCCACTGTAACTATGCTCAGTGCAAACAAAGATTTTGTTATCATTTATTTGGTATATTCACTATGGAAGTTCTGGGATGGTCTGCTCAACCTAGATGGTATAGACTGAAAAATAATTTTGGCAGCTTGGTCACCACTCTCAGAAAATAAGATTCCTAGATAGGTGTTTAACAGAATAAAGTATGGTATGGATTAACATCTCTAACAACATAAGCTCTTAAATATAGTGTCTAGAGGTCGGGTTTGCAGAGACTGTAAATAAGTGGAGACTTTGGAAGTCAGTAGAGCTCTTAAAATAATCTGGTCCCGTGTATTTATACACAAGACTGTTCATATATAAGAGCTCTTCAAACTCTCAAACATTTGTGAAAGGGAAATGATACTTCAGAAGTCTCGAGATAAGAATTTCAAAGGCATTGAAAAACACTTTACCACGCCATACAGTTATAAACTTCTCACATAACAAAGACTTGTAATTTTCTTGCATATGCATTAATTGCCAAATTGAGAAAGACTCACTTAAGGACCTGACCAAAACTAAGCATCTGAATCCTACAAACACCAGGAAGAGGCCATAAACAAAGCAGAAGCAAAGTCTGTATTACATTCTGCTGCAACTAAAGCAAGTATGTCAAAAGCTGTGAGGCAACCAAAAGAAAGAAGAGAGAGCCTTTCCATTTAAAAAAGTTAGTGCCAGCGGAGCCCAAAGAGCACACAGAAATGGAGGCTATCCAGCAATAAGAGAGAACATAACTAACTGTATTTCTTCCAGAATAAATCACCCTAAGGCAGAAAGGTTCATGTGATGACATAAGTCTCTCAGACAGTGTCAAGGTTTACTGTCAGTATTAATTTTAATTTAGTGCTTAAGTAACTTTACACTTTTTTTCCCCCTGTCTAAAATCTGAACAGTTGGGTATCTCTGAAGAACACAGAAAAATTATATGAGTTAAAACAGGGATTTATTGTCATTTAACTCGAGGTTATTTCTAGTATCTTTTATCAATAGTAACAATAAAAATATCAATATTTATTAATGGAATGCATATTCTTAACTTATTAGTAAGCCCATCATTTTATGAGTATTTGCCTTCTGCCTGGTACAAGCAATTACACAAGGGTTCTACCAGGTTGTGGTAGAACTATAGAGACTTGGAAATCATTGTAAGCAAACTGAGGTGTGAAATGAAAAGTGAGAATCCTAAGGAAATGTAAACAGTTATTTAAATCTCTCTTATAAGCTTGAGGAGTTTACATAGCATAGTGATAAAATTAAATAAAATATAATTTAAAGATTGAGGCAATGATAGCAACAATTGGATATTACTAGGCAGGATATAAACTCCCTAGAAGGAAAAAGAGCATGAAATAGAACTTTTTTCTAGGTGGAGTGGGTGGGAATATATTCTTCTCCTTCAGGTATCTTACTCCCTGCAGTAGGATATGAATTTAAAACAACTGTTGCTCTGATCAAGCAGAACAACTCGTAGGTCCAGAAGCAACAATCCATAGATTCACCAGGAAATACCATGAAGTTTATCACTCTTGTAAAGCAAAAATGAAATCTATTCTTTTGCCTCCTGCTGATGTTTCTCGTGTCATGAACTTGCACTGTGAACAGGCTGTGTCCTTCTGGGAAATATCTGCAAGGGAGCACAGAAAGCAAGTGTGGCAGCCACAACTGGAATATGCTGAAGGAAACACAGCTATGCTGACAATAAAAGCAATAATGCATTTTCATTTTAGTAACGCTACTGCAGAAACTTACAGGGGTGCAACAGTTTCTGAGAAATGCATTAGAAAACTGAACCAGGCCTGACATCTTGTCACAAAAGGGGAAAGTACGCAGTAACTGTCAGAAGGCATGGTAAATTAAATCATCCATTAGCTTCTGCCCGATCCACCACTTGACAGGGTTCTTGCAAGCAAACACTCAAATGTTGGATAACAAAGAAAAGAGGTGAGAAGTAGTCCTTTGATGTGCAAGGTATTTTTGCTACCAAATTCTAATAAAGCCGCTGACAATTTAAATTACTACAGGTGATTTTGGTTTAAATCAAGAGTTCTCTAAGTAAATGCATATAAAGCATTAATCCATCAGAATCAGGTTAGAGGGGATAAAATCCTACAACTGCAATTTAAAATTACTAATTAGCTACTCAATAGAACTATTGCAGCTGTTCTTTTTGCTAACCATTAAACTATAAAGATATGAAGACAATGAAAGGAGAATGACCTTCTATATGTCAAAGAATATTGCTGAAGGCATCTGCAGCTAATGGGCCTGGGCTTGCTCGTGCAGAAAGAGTAAATAGGTTTATTAGCTTACTCAGCTGGAAAATGCTTAGCTGCTACTGGTCATCTGATAACAAATTTAATTCATAGTTCATTTAGCTACAAAGGGAACTGATTTTTTTTTTTTTTTATGCTGTTATTCAAATGTCCTGAAACATAATCTGTACCCAGAGGGGGTAGGACAGACTCATGAACCCTAGAACAAGATGTTTTCTACTTTTTCTGTCCTAGTACAACTGCATCGGAGCTTCTTACAATTTAAGAATTGATTTCCCAGAAGAAAGATTAGTTCCTGTAACTAGATAATTGAAAACTTCTTGAAATCCATATGAGCCTTGTTGCAGCTACATAGGTTAACTGATTATAAGATGTGTTTTAA